>JAVJIF010017606.1:2500-105407 GCA_038442645.1 Agave tequilana
AGAGGAGTACTCTCGGGCATATGTTTCTTTTGTTTCACATTAGTAGGCGATGTCAAGCCGAAATTATTATTTGGAGAATATGCAGGCCGTGGTGAACCGAGATATTATTATGATTGCATGGGCGATTGTTAACTTTGATTTACATGTTTGAATTGAGAATAAGTGGACTGTTGTTGGTTCAAATTACTGTAAATTGAAATGTATATTTGGGCATGTTAGCATTTACAAAGGAAGTGCTGCCGAAAATTTAAGAATTTGGAGATGATTACGATAATCTATCAGTTTAAAAGAATATTTTTATTATTTGGAATTTATGAAATCTGGGACCGTTACAGTTGGTATCAGAGCACAGGTTATAGTATGAGAATAAACTTAGAATGAATAGTAGAAGAGGATTGGATTGATAGGGCTGATTGTTATGATTGATATACATAGTTATGCTTTGTATGTATGTAAAGATATTGTTTGATATGGTTGGTTTAAGGGGGGTAGGAGTTCTTACGTGTATGACTAATCTTGAAGCGCGGGATATTTAGTCACTGCCTTATATTCGGATTATGGTACCCACATGCCATAATTCGGATGTGTTCGGCTGAGGGTGTGGGCCCTCAGTACGAGCTGCTAGTGGTATGGGACACTGGAGTAAGGAAATGATTAAACTATCAAGCGAGTTAAGATTAAGTCGGATCGTAAGAATATAATGTAGAAAGTGATCAAGAAATAACAAATTCTCGATGGTGAAATTTTTTTTTGAAGAAGATAATGAATTTTCGAGGTGAACGATTGCGAAGCAGATTGCATAAAGAAAGATTTTGTGATATGCCAGAGAAATGTGAGACTATTATACTTACTATACTTACTTGTTCAGGTACTAAGTTTCGAAGACGAAACTTTTGTAAGGGGAGTAGAACTGTAACACTCTGATTTTTTTTTAAAAAAAGTCTTGAGTTAATATTCTAACCTTTGATTAATAAAATTATACAAGATTATCCGAGGTGATGATTAAATCAATCTTATGTAAAAATGGATTTTAGAAATTTTTGCAGGAAATTTATGAAGTGGGATAAATTGTGAGTTTGTATATATATATGTATGTGTAATTGTATGTGAAAACTTTTACAGAATGCGATCATCCTTGTACGAATACATATACTTGTATATATATAACAATTTTACATATTATATTGTGTAAGTTCATATATGTATTAAATTAGTGTATATGAGTATATTGACAAAATACAAGAAAAATATAATTTATTATATTTGAAATATCATAATATTATATTGTTGAGGAATTAGTGAAATTTGGTAGGTATGCATGTGGGGGTGTGATCAAGGGCTAAGATTTAGGTTGGAACTAGTGTGTCCATGTGGCATGTGTGAGAGAGCGAGAGAAGTTGTAAGATGGTAATATATATTAATATAGGGTGTTTGTGCAAAAGGAAATAATTATTAACCCACTCCTCTCTCATTTGCAACCCACGCTGTTCTCAGATCTGGAGAAGAAACCTCCCCACAAAATCTCTCTCTCTCGCAGGGCGGCCGAGGGCGCTGCCCGCGCGCGGCTGGGGCCGCGGCCAGGCTCCTGCCGCCCGGCCGCGCCTGGCCGCGGCGAGAGCCGCGGCGGCGAAGGGGCGGCACGGCGGGCGGCGATCGACAGAGAAGGTGAGGGAAATCATCTTGTATTCGTTCCTCTTCATGCCTCGTTAAGATTCCGAAATTTTCTTGAGTTTAAGCTCTGAAATTTCTTTGAAATTAGTAGAGGAGTTTCCCTCATATCATATGTTATACCTAGATGTTATTGATTGGTACAAGTGGAGAGGTCCATGTCTATTTGTGTTGAGAAATTTTAACGTCATGCTCTTTCATGGTTGTCCTCCTAGAATTAGATGAAATTTAGTGACTTGGTTGACGTAATGAAAGTGAGTGGGGATATTATTCTAGTCTAAAAGAATAAATTTGCTTGGTAATATTTTGATTTAATCTAGAATCTTAAGACCATTGTGGAGTATGTTGCATGTTTCAGTGGGTAGAGTCTTTAAGTTTGATGCTTGGATCTATCTCTCTCCAATACACTAGAGTCATTCAAACAATAAGGTGATGGCTGGAAAATTTGTTTAGTAATATATTTTTTAAAATTAGGTACTCGTATCATGGTGATTTTTCAGCAAAAGTAAGACTAGATATGAAAGTAGTCGGCCATAAAATTCATACTAAACTAATCTTCATATAGAAATCATCGTTTTGCTCAAATTGTGGCAGAATCGGGAAACATTCGAGAGAGAGTTAGACACAAGTGGAGCTTGTTAGAATTTGTCTAATAGAGTAAGTGTTTTCCATGGGAACGTAGATTGTTCCAAGTTATTCATGAACTAGTTAAATGAGGTAACCGACATTACTCTGACTTCGTGAAGCTACAAAACCTGAAAGATTTTGCTACTTGTGTCTAGTGGCAGCAAAGTGTATTGGGTTTTGGATGACGATACTTATTCCAGAATTTGGTAGGTTATGACTCGATACATTCTTGACGTAATAATTTCTGTTAAATTTCCGGTGTAGCCAGTAAAGCGATATAGAAATATCCTATCAGATTGTATAAATTTCTGAGTCTTGGTGCTAGATCAAGTGGTGCTCTGGATCCAATAACACTAGATTATAATTCTCTGAGCTCCACATAAAACAATATTCTCATGAAAGAGCTCTTATCCTTTCATTATATTATTTTAAATTCAGGTATGTATATTGTTAGGCATATCTGCGTCATTAAATATTTACTGTTGTATTCACCCAGACACTTGGAAGGTCTGACATGTTTAGAGGTATCGATACATTTGGGTATGTCGAGCATATTATGTTGAGACGAATTATAGATCCAATCATTTGGTAGAATTAACACAAATCCTAATGGCAAGGGAAAAGGAAGACAACTGGAAGAATTACTCGACCCATCTCTCTTTCGCATATAAGTTTAGAAGCGAGATTCAAGAGGTTCAGAATAACTAAGAATTATGATTCTGACAGATGGCAAGTATTATAACTTTCAATAAATAAGAAATTAGTTTTAATAACGCCTGTTGTTGCAAACTATTAACACTATCCAGTGTTGCAGGTTTACAACTCACACAGTCCTAAAATATTAGGACTCTGGGTTCTGACTCTATGATTGCGGGCTAGGATTAGGCTGGAAATTTTATTGACAATATTCACAAGTTTGGAGTACTGCGATAGAATGGTGTAAAGGGGGAGATTATAAACTAATTTCTATATTACTTGTCTATAAGAAATAACATGGTACTCACGTCACCCCAGACATTGATGTTTTAGACTTTGAGCTGCTTGGAGGCAAATTCTGATACGGTTAGAACAATGTATTATATATATAAGGTGTCTCAGTATCTTTATTTCAATAGCACAGTGCACGTAGATCATCGAAGTAAATCATAGTGGTGAGATATTCTTCAAAATCAACTTCTAGACAATAAGTTCTCAAGTTTATTAGATTTAGTTATCTAAATATTATATGCGAAGGTCTTGATTCATAAACGCATAATATATAGGTAATAAGGCTGCAGGAGTCCTTTCAAGCTTTTATTTAAATAACACTTCATTGATTACCTTGGCTATGAACAATAGCTAATTACTTCACAATTGGAAGAAAGATCTAATATTGATGGTTAACTATATAACAGATACAACAGAAGAATACAGGGAAATATAATGCGGATACCACATGGTGGTGAGCTAAGAAAACTGTATCTATTCATATTTTCTCATGAAGATGTGAATTTAGGCTTGAGCAATTAAATAATTGATGTTGGTGTCTATAGAGGATACTTAGCTTTAAATTGTGAGAATGGAATCAATAGTTACGAAAGTTGCAATTATGAAAATCATCAGAGCTGAAACTATTAATTACGAAGTCGGGAACCAATGTTGGTAATGAATTGCCTAATAATATTGGTAGTCATTAATTGACTAACTGACCGAATAATTATGGTATTAGGAGTTCCGACGGAACCATACTGAACATATGAGCGTTAAGAAACTAGTGATGTTACATGTATGAATGAAAGCTTGGGTGCGTTGAGGTGAATAGAAATCCAACATTAGTACTGATACACGGGTATAAATTATTATAATAGTTTCTCATAATAGAAAACTTATTGATATTGTTCATTATTCATATGGTTATTGATACACTATGCACCCACATCTAAGTGATGATTGTTTACAACCATGATGTATGTTGAATATATATGAAATTGATGGGGATGTAACATGAACATAATTAGGAAGTTGTACACCTATGTGACAATTATCTTTGCCCTCAAGCAACAACTTAGTATTTGTCTTGTCGATGAATTGATCTCCATGACGTGTATGCATTGTAAATTTCACAATCATGGTTGTATGCTACATAATTGAATATTGATATGCTAGTAGCACAACCCAGAAGGTTAATACTTAACAAAGTAAATGAGAAGCTGACTCATTAAAATTGAGATGAATAGATCACTACTGTGTTAACTTGTAACTCATATATATGTATATACACATATGGTGTATCATATATGGATGTTAAGGGACATAATTGTCAAGCTAAAAGGTAAAGTACACTAAAGGGGTTGGTGTTTGCATTGTGACGAAATCGTTATTTGTGCTTATGAATATGTGTGTGTATATGTTTGTTACATCTTTTATATTAGAGGAAGGGGCCGGGCGGGAGCCCGTAGGAGGGGGAAGACGATGTGATTGTTATATATATATATATATATATATATATATATATTATATATATATAATATATATATATATACGTATATATATATATATACGTATATATTGGAGGAAGGGGCCGGGCGGGAGCCGGCAGGAGAGGAAAGATGGTGTTATTGTTGTATATATATACACATATATATTGGAGGAAGGGGCCGGGCGGGAGCCGTAGGAGGGGGGAAGACGGTGTTATTGTTGTATATACATACATACATACATACATACATACGTACATACATACATATATATATATATATACACACAATATATACATATATATATATATATATATATATATATATATATATATATATACATATATATATATATATATATATATATATATATATATATATATTGGAGGAAGGGGCCGAGCGGAAGCCGGTAGGAGGGGGAAGACGGAGATTCTAACACTTCATTGTGGTTGTATGTGCATGTGTATCATGTCTGTTGTGCATATCTCTAAGTATGACATGTTAATATTATGAAATGTAGTATGATTATGTGTGATTGTATTATCTATATGGATAAACTATACTTAGTTGATATGGGGTGATCTTGTGATATTGTATCCCCAGGACATACACTTATCCCCATGAAAATTTGATTGTGATTGGCTGTACTCCTTGTATGAGATATGAGCGATGTGGTGATGCGTGCTAAAAGTACCTAGAGCAGAATCATGCATAAGTTATATAACGGAGCGAGTGTCTTATTGAATTCCTAGACCATGTAATCTGCAGCAGAGAAGAAACTAAAAGAAAGTTAAAGAGAATCGGTTCTAAAGAAATCAGACCATCATATAGACTATATGGATCTTTGTGTTAATTACTCATTATAAGATATTGCTCTCTCCTCGTTTCATTTGTTCATCTATACATGCTAATATTGTTGAAGCAAAACATGCTCCCTATTTGTATTTTCCTTCCTTGATATACTTTGATTCTCTCTCACTGAGCTGTCGAGCTCACTCCCTCCCAGTTTTATGTTTCAGGTCGCAGTATGTCAGAAGACCAGCTTCAAATTTAGGCGTTTGTTAAGAATTTTACTATTAATGATTGTATTGGATTGTAATTTAGTTCCTGTTGAAATCCTACTTGATGTATACTGATACCTTATGTAAGTTTTGGAGATGGATATGTATGAAGTAAGTTAGATTGTGATTATGGTGATGTGCTAGAGTTATAGTTAGATCTGTTAATATTGTGGATGCCGAGAGGAGTACTCTCGGGCATATGTTTCTTTTGTTTCACATTAGTAGGCGATGTCAAGCCGAAATTATTATTTGGAGAATAAGCAGGCCGTGGTGAACCGAGATATTATTATGATTGCATGGGCGATTGTTAACTTTGATTTACATGTTTGAATTGAGAATAAGTGGACTGTTGTTGGTTCAAATTACTGTAAATTGAAATGTATATTTGGGCATGTTAGCATTTACAAAGGAAGTGCTGCCGAAATTTTAAGAATTTGGAGATGATTACGATAATCTATCGGTTTAAAAGAATATTTTTGTTATTTGGAATTTATGAAATCTGGGACCGTTACAGAGCCACTGCTCTACGTCCCCGCCTTCAACATAATGAAGGATTTCCACTATGAGCGATCCTACCGGATCGTCAATCGATTACAAGTTCTCACTAGAACTCTTCGGACATGCTTGTCCTCTCTCACGGTGCTGCAACACCAACTTAGAGCTCACTAGCTCGCTCGAGGCTGCAACCTCTACAACTTCTCAATTGAAGAAAATGGTGTCAACACTTGACCACAAAGATAACTCACAAGCACAACCCTACAACCAAGATGAGAAAGTGAAACACTTGGGATTGTGTAGTGCAAATAGGAAGTAGAGAAGTAGAGGAAAGGGCTCAACCTAAAACACCAAATTTTGAAAATAGTTGGCTCAAGAGAAAATATTTTGCAAAGAGGCTAAACTTTGAAAAACTTTGATGTAAGGCTTATAAATCTTGTTATTAAGTTGTTTCATACTCCCACTATTTATAGGGGATGAAAATAAGGTTAGAAAACTGAATAAATCCATTGGGAGATGACTCAACAAAAGACAAAACTGAAACTAGTCATTGGGAGCGAACTCCGCAGATTTCTCTACTGTCGGTCGACTGGGCGGTCGACTGCCAACGGTCAGATTTTCGACCTTTGGGAAAGCGGTCGACCAGACGGTCGACCGTGGATCCCAAACAAAGAGTAAAAACTCTCTGTCGGTTAACCAGCCCGGTTGACCAGAACAAACAGAGAGTACTGCTCTTTAACACGGTCGACTGGCCCGGTCGACCGAAGTGCACTCATGCACTTTGGTGCACGTCGGTCGACCGACAGAGCAGTTTGCTCTGCCAGCGGTCGACCGCCGGTCGACCGGTTAAGAGCCAAAACAGGTTTTTGGGTATCTTTGCAAAACCAATCTTTTTCCAATAAATTTTCTTTTTATAAATAAATACAAAATAGACTTCTAAGGTTTTAAATAACTAGAGTGTGATCATAGATCAGCACCAAATAGATTAGAACTATAATAAAAAGTCTTTTCTAAAACAAAAACTAGTTTTTCCAAAACTTATTTTTCCAAAACCTGATTTTTCGAAACTCTATTTTTCTAAAATTTGGTAAGAAACTAGATAATAAATTTTGTTTTGAAAAACATAATGGAACATGAAATGTGTGTGTATGACAATCCCAAAAGCTATCAACTTCTTTCATCTTGGTTTTGACAAAAGACTATAAATCCTAACTAAAATGGAAAAGGTAAAAATACAAATCTTGAATCAGTCTTCTCGAAATTGCTTGATCCTTGAGCTCTTCTAGTGTGCTAGGCTCTGGGATCTAAATCTTCTTAGCTTTCAAATGTGTGAGTCTTGTGATGGAGCCGAAATACAACATATATTTTTACCTGAAACTTATTTAAACAATTTTGTTAATACCTAACTACATATGGTTTGTTATCATCAAAACTAAGGGCTAATGGCCTTTGGGCAACAATCTCCTCCTTTTTGATGATGACAAAGCATATGGAGTTATTTCAAAATATTTTGGGAAGAGACTTAAAGTGAAGCTCCCCCTTAATACATACATATATAAGAATAAGATATAAAGCTAAATGCACAATAAAAGCATATATAAAGGATATCACAATTAGACTCATATGCCAACCATCTATGCATAGCAAAGATAAAATAATATGAAGGTGTATGCACAAATGGTTTCTTCCATCCATCCAGAAATACCTCCAGCCACCAAAATAAGTGTAGATGGTTGGATCAACAAGGAATAAGAAACAATACACAACCAAACACATATACCACATAGAGACAATAAGGATAACTGCCATATCAGAAATAAATATGTCCATACAGTATAGGAGGTTCATGCCAACCTCAAAAAACAAATACACACAACACACGATGCATATGTCCATAAAACAAACACCCTCAAACCAAATACAAATATAGAAAATAACGCATAAAAGTTAACTCCCTCAAACCCCTCAAATAACTCCATCAAAATATCTCTCCCTCTTTTTGTCATCAACAAAAGGGGTCTACCCTCCTAGAAATCGGGTCTTCTGGAGAAGCTGGTGCCTCAGAAACAATAGGAGGAGCCCATGCATCGAAAGGAGGACCCATGGACGGAAGTGGCTGTGAGCGACCACTCGAAAGAGGAGCCGGCCAAGTGTACCTATTGTAGATGTCATGGACGCAGGTCTGCATATAGCGAATGGAATTATAAATGTGGTTGAGATCATTGTCCACTTGTAACGGTCCCAGTCTTAATATTTTCAGTTATCACAATCATCATGGTTATCCTTAATCCAAGCGTGGGACCCATCAAGATACAACACTTCAATTTCGGCTAACGTCAGCCTACTTAAGGCTTCACAATATATTCTGCTCAAAATGCATATGTGATCTCAGCATGATTTATCATATTTTCAAACATTGATCTGACAATCCGGTAGGAAACATAGCCTACACAGTACTATTCCATAAAACTCCACAATATTACACAAGATTCGAGTCAAGCACCTAATAATACAAGCATTTCAATATTTTACAAAAGTTTATGGCAAACATCAACATAGAAGTTTTACATAGTTTTTCTAAAATAATATATACATATCAAAAGAATATGTCAAAATGGTGAAAATATCTCCCGCTGTCACCTATCCCGTATATTGCCATTAAAGCGGGTCCCTTACCTTTATCCAAACCTGAAGGTGATTAATAAAACAGAGTGAGCTCGACAACTCAGTGAGTAAAATAGTACTTATATGCATGACCATTATGTATGTCTATTTGAGATTTATCATCAGGTTAACAATTATAATTTATACTATTTTTGCACATTTTTGAGTATTTGCTGAAGTCCTGTCCAAAACACAGAAATTGGTGTTATTAGTCGACTTGCCCATTCCTATAGTCGACTAATACTACTATTAATCGACTTATATTGAAGCTATAGTCGACTAGGCTCTGTCCAAAAAGATATTCACTCTCTGTTGGCTGCCTGTGACTTACCTAGTCGACTACCCTATCTTGTATAGTCGACTACACTTGGTACTAGTTGACTTTTATAGTCGACTAAGTCTTGACCAAAAAGATGTATGCTCTCTGTTTGCTGCTTATAACAATTTTAGTCGACTACCCTATCTTGTATAGTCAACTACTCTAAATACTAGTCGACTTATTACCATCTATAGTCGACTAATTCTGGCTAAAAGAAGATATCCACTCTCTGTTTGCTGCCTGTAACTAAAGTTAGTCGACTAACCTATCTTATATAGTCGACTTGGGGTGGTTTTCAGAGACTTAAGTAACAAAATCTTACATCTGTAGTCGACTTGGCCCATGGGTTAGTCGACTTATCAAGTAGAAATTTGCTTATATCAGTCGACTATCACAGAGTCTAATGTTAAGAAATTTATATAGTTTTTAACATGCAATTTTCATCTTAACCATATTAACACACTTGTTAAACATAAAGTTCGACTCCCCCTTCGGTCACCTCCGGTTAAACCCAGTCCCTTCCTCCTATACGTTATTCAACATAATATTCTCCCCTTCGATCACCTCTGATTCAACCTGGTCTCTTCCTCCGATACGTTATCATAATATTCTCCCCTTCGGTCACCTCCAGTTCAACCCGGTCCCTTCCTCCAAATATGCAATAATCATATCCTTCATGTAATAACAACATGCAAGGAATCATAGAGCAATGACAACAAAATAGTTTTCATAATTTCTACTTTACGTCATGCTAACATTATGGAAGTCATTAATATGTATAAGTAACTACTGGCTAAATTATCAACATGCAAGCCTTTTCAAGATGACCAACAAATTATGTCATCTTAATATATGCGTAGCCATATTTATATGCATAGCATCAAGTATTATATTTATTCATAGAACTATTTCTTCTAAAAAGGCATGTGATTGACTACCATGTATACACACAATAAAATTTATCAATCATGCACAATGGTAAGCATATATGAAAATAGCTACAACATGATTACCATAAGATTATTTATAATGTAAACATAAAATCTATAAACCATACACATGCATTATTGTTTAATTTCATGTCCACTTATAACTTAGCAATTTTCACTTTATTTCAAGCTTTACACTACCTACTATTATATTAGGGTTTGGATGTTCTACTCACCTTGAAGAGAATATTCCTTTATCAAAGTTGGTCACCGGCTATAATAGAGTGTACAAGATCATAACAATGTCATAATTAGTATATAGTTAAAAGAGTATAAGAGGGGTAGTAGTCTTACGGATTTGCTTACCTTCTTCAACCAATATCACCCTCCTAACTTGATAACTAAGGCCAACCTTGTCTTCAAGAATTTCTTCTAAGGTGATGTTAGATCACCACTTTTTCAAATTCTATTAGGCCTTTGGAGGAGATAAAATAGGTAAAGGAAGCTTTTTTTGTATAAAGAAACTAAGGGAAAGATTTGTGAGGGAATGAGAGGGAGAAAGTAAATGAGTGAGAGAAGAAAATGGTGGGAAAAATGCCTTGGCTGCTGCTGTTTTGCCTGGTAGCAAATGGAAGGAAGGGAGGGAGTTTTGGAGTTGGAAATGAAGAGAAGAAGGAGTGTTGCCAAATGAGAATTTTCTCCTCATTCCCCCCATTTATACTTCATTCCCTTTAATGATATCATGCCAAGTGCCCCCTAACACCATCTCCCTACACCTATACCTTACTCTTATAATTAAGGTCCCCATCCCTCTCCCCTTCATGAAGTACTTGTACCTACAAGTATGGTGGGGGTATGGTAAAGAAGTCAACATGCATGTGTGTGTATTTAAATCCATAGACATACATACTAATATATACATGCTAATATATGTATAGTATAATGTATAGTATAAGTATCTTACATGAATACTTGTTTCCACATCACCTCCCTAAAGCATTCAAGTGTTAAGAAAAAGGTGATTAGTTAAGGCAAGTGTTACACCACTCGCTGCTCAAGCCGCTGAAAGTGAGCGGTTATTTGAGCGGACATCTGCTGGTTATACTCCCGAAGCTGAGTGGAGAGAGTATGATAAAGATCAAAGGAAGCAGAAGAAGCAGAAGAGGATCCTGGAGCAACAACAAGAATGATAGGCTGCGGCTGAGGAGCAGAAGCATGCTCCCTAATACGCATCCTCTTGAGGAGAGTGCTGTTGATGTCAACTGACGGTTCGATGGACCGTTTAGTGGAAAGATCAAATCGGAGTTGCTTCAAAAGACGTGTAATAAGCATCCCAAAGGGCAAGTGCCGGTTTGGGACCAGAAGATGATCGAACATCATGTAATTCATGATGAGTTTAGGAATATTTATTCTAATGCCTTTCAGAAGGCAATAGATCAGGAGAGGAGCAGAACCCCTAGCGTGACTATACTCTCCTGATTTTGGTAGGAGGTTATAGAAAATGATTTTAGCTAAGATTTAGGCGGTGAGAGTATAATAATTCACCTCCTCATTCCTAACTAAAGCGGGGTTATTATCATCGTGAAGTAAAATGGATACGGTGTGGGCAGACTCACTATCAGAATAAGCAAATTCATAAAGATCCACATTATAAATATCTACCCCCTCATAGGAAAGGTGTAGGAGATTAGCAAATATTTCAAGGGAAATATTTATATCCTTGCCCATAACTCTAGACCTGATATGATTATGTTGGAAAGACAGGTTAGAGTAAAAATAATGTACTAATTCAGGGTAAACAGGTTCTTTCATGGTGACAAAATGCTCAAGTGAACTAGTACTCAAGATATTTGTAAGATTAAGGTGCTCAAAATTACTAAGCACCACAGTCCTACTAGAGATGACATGTTTATTGTGGATTATACTATATCTATGAGATGCATTTTGGGAGAAAAAAGGTCTGGATGATGATCAGGGGTTTTTTCTTCTCAGATCTGGATCTTTTAAACATGATGATGGATTAAACAGGGTAACAGTACGAAATAAAGATGGATAATCAAGAATAATAAGGAAAATTGAAGAGATCAAGGAGAAATTTTGGTTATACCTCAAAATCCAAGAAAAATTCCTTCAAATATTGCAGATTTGGAGCCTGAGAACGATTTTAACAAATTTTGTAGGATAAATTTTGGATTGGAAGGAGTTTTAGTGTGTTGGATTTGATGTAGGAGGAAGAGAATTAAAAATGGGAGAGAAGAGAAGTCGGTTGGAGAAGAGAAGACAAAGGGATTTGGGAATTTAAGGCTTTAAAAATCAGGTAAAAAACAGGTTACCTGACTCCCGATCGACCGCCCGGTCAACCGGTGCAAACCGAGAGCAATCTCGGTTTCAGTCGGTCGACCGCTCAGTTGACCGATTTCGGGTAGAATTTTTTTTTTTGTATTCCAGGTTATCCCGGTCAACCGCCCGGTCGACCGGGCCTATGACAGGCCAACTCGGTCGACCGGTCGGTCGACCGTAACAGCCCAAAATAGTTTAAAGTTATTTTTTGTTTTAAATTTTAATTTTCTTTTAAAAAGGAATTTGAAAACTAATACATTTTAACATATACAACAGGAAAATAATGTTAAAATATTAATAGTCATGAAAAACACATAAAAATTAATTTTTATTTTTATTATTATTAACAATATATATATTTTATTTTAATAATTAAGCAATAGATTTAAGATATTGAAGCCGAATACCCCTTTAGGGGTTCTGAACTTCTCCTCGACATTACTCTAAATAAGAGTTGAGGCGCACAATTACTATCTCTATTTATTTACTTAATTATGGTTATATAAATTTTTATATTTGATAATATACTTATAGAAACATTTATTAATCAAAAGAAAATCTTTGATACATTGACAAACAAGATAAGACAAGTATGGCTATAAACGCAAACTAAATACACAAACTCAACTATAGTCAAGATACAAAAAAATAAGGATATGCAAGTCTACAAAATTAAAGCAAATTATCACAAAATGAACTAGCAAATCCCATGCATGTATAAGTCTAGCTAAAAATAAAATCTTAAGTGGAGAAGTTACCAAATCCCATGCATGTAATCTCCAAAATAGGTGCCTCTTTGATAGCGATTCAAGTGACGATTTGTTAGTTAAGATTTGATGCATCCACCACCCGGGCACCATCTCCCCCTAAGTCTTGGAGGAGGACGCGCACCTGTATCAATTAAGTTTGGCGTGTCCTTTAGTACCTAAATCTTTTTAGGTCCTGTGGGGTTAGTATTTTCTCGAACCCAAACATTTTTATTTGTCATATTTAATTTTGCATAACAAATTTTTGCCAAATGGCCTATGCGGCCATAATATGCACAAGTATATATTTTTCCATACATGAATGCATGCTTGTGTTGATGTGAGTGTGCATGTGTGTGTGATGCATGAGGAGTGTGTTTCCTTTGGGTTTTTCCCATAGGAAATATAGATGCAAATTTGGTCATGTCAAATGCACACTTTTTCAAAGTAGTATCCAAAAGCCCAATGCGTTTTTGAATATCCAAAAATTCATTTTTGTTACAAGTGATGATTGGGCTTTTACCCTTAGAAGTAGTTTTATATTTTTCAAAATCCATTTTCATTTTATCAATTGATTTTGACAAATCATTTTTCTCATTTAAAATAATCTTAAATTTGTTCTTTAATAAATCATTTTCCTTTTTCAATTTTTATTTTGAGCAAGGAAAATTTCATATCTATTTTATAATTCTTCAAAAAATTGTGCTAATTCATCCATGGTCAAATTCTCATCGTCTAAAGAGTTTTCTAGGTTTACCTTAGAAACTTCATCACCATGTGCTATGAAGTACATGTGTGCGGTGTCGATCTCCTCTTTGGATTCTGTTTCCGAGTCTTCCCACGTGGCCACCATCGCCTTCTTCTTCTTTTAGATGTTCTTTGAGGTTGTAGCTTGTAAAGATGGGCAATCCGCAATTAGATAACCCGTTCTTTTGCAATGGAAGCACGAACCCGTTTTCTCCCTTTTCTTTTCAAGTCTTCCTTGAGGTTTTCCTCTTCAGAAGTTACTTTGTCTACCTTTCTTGTAGAACATCTTGCCCACTTTTCTAATGAGCATGGCAAAGTCCTCATCGTAGTCTTCTGATGATTCTTCTTCATCAAAAGAGGGTGGAGTCGCCTTGAAAGCTATTGCTTTCTTCTTTGGAGCCTCCCTTTCTTCTCTCATCTTCATCTCCATCTCATGGTTTTGATATTACCGATGAAGCCGGAGAAGTCTATCTCCTCCCTATCGTTTAGCTCCTTGAGAGTGGTTGCCTTAATTTTTCAAGATTTGGGAAGAGCTTTAATGACCTTTCAGATCTTTTGGTCATTGTCAATCTTGTTACCTAAAGAGAATAAAACATTAGTGATCTTAGTGAACCGAGTGAGCATTTCATCTATACTTTCATTTTTAAGCATATAAAAATTCTCATATTGAGAACGGAGCAAGTCAATTTTGGATCTCTTGACTTGCGACGTCCCCTCATGAGTAATGATAAGAACATTCTAAACTTCATAAGCGGATTTACAATTAATCACACGAGAAAGTAAAGGACTCGGGGCACCATCGCAAAAGACTAGCCTGTTAAGTGGAGTTGCCCAAATCCTTATAAACCCAAGACCATCCCCACGTCTAGCCGATGTGGGACTATTTGTTCGACCCAAATCCCAACAATCCCCCCTCGAACAAAGAGTCTCCCTGCAAGCTCAACTATATTCGCACCGGAAGATCAAATGCTCCATCGAGATCCAACTCTTCACTGTGTGGGGACACGTCTTATGTGAAGTACCACCAACTGCAGTCGGTTACTCCTCTACACCGCGTGGTGGCCGGCACGCCCATTGCAAAGGAGGAGCACCACTGTCAAATTTCTTGAGAGCCAAACATTAGCTTCACAGGGGCCTATTACGCCTTTTATGCCAGTGGGGTGGGCAGGCCCATTGCGCCTTTGCGCCATTTGGGGGGATCTACATCGTCGAACATCACCCACACACACGACTAAGTTCGGGGCATGACTCTGATACCAATTGAAGGACTCGGGACACCATCCCAAAAGACTAGCCTGTTAGGTGGAGTTGCGCAAATCCTTATAAACCCAAGACCATCCCCACGTCTAGCCGATGTGGGACTATTTGTTCGACCCAAATCCCAACAGAAAGTCATCTTCATTTAATGCTTGTGTAACATATTGGGCTCTAGCATTGGCCTCATAGTCCTTAGCGGTTGCTACCATGTATCTTCATCACCGTGAGGTTCAACAAATTCTTCGGTAATGAATTTTGCAACTCAACTCCTAGGGATTTTATGAATAGGTTCATTTTGACCTTCCAAATGGGGAAGTTCAACCCATCAAATTTGGGTGGGGACTTGATGCTAGAGAAGTCAAGTGATGCCATGAAAATAAGTTAGTGCACAAACAAATAATGGATGCAACAAATAAATATAGCCAAATAAAGAGGATCTCCCTAAGGTGGCTAAACCAAATCTAGGGTTAGGCTCTGATACCGATTAAAAATCACTTAGAGGGTGTGAATAGGTGATGGCTATAATTAATGGCAAATAATGCGGAATTAAAAATAAATTAGCAATAAGCAATAACAATTAGATAGATCTTGCAAAAGAGTAAGTAATATAAGTGCAAGTAAAGAGAGAGTAGAGTTTAGAGAGATGGTGGACAATCACAAACACAAAAATATCTTTCGAGGTTCGACCCACTGCTCTACGTCCCCGCCTTCAACACGATAAAGGATTTTCACTATGAGCGATCCCACCGGATCGTCAATCGATTACAAGTTCTCACTAGAACTCTTCGGATACACTTGTCCTCCCTCACGGTGTCGCAACACCAACTTGGAGCTCACTAGCTCGCTCGAGGCTGCAACCTCTACAACTTCTCAATTGAAGAAAATGGTGATCAACACTTGACCACAAAGATAGTTCACAAGCACAACTCTACAACCAAGATGAGAAAGTGAAACACTTGGGATTGTGTAGTGCAAATAGCAAGTGGAGAAGTAGAGGAAAGGGCTCAAGCTAAAACAGTAAATTTGGAAATAGTTGGCTCAAGAGAAAATCTTTTGCAAAGAGGCTGAACTTTGAAAAACTTTGATGTAAGGCTTATAAATCTTGTTATTAAGTTGTTTCATACTCCCACTATTTATAGGGGATGAAAATAAGATTAGAAAACTCAATAGATCCATAAGGAGAAGGCCCAACAAAAAAAAAAACTGTAACTAGTCATTGGGAGTCAACTCAGCAGATTTCTCTGCTGTCGGTCGATCAGACGATCGACCGCAAATCCGACCGTTGGGAAAGCGGTCGATGGACAGTCGACCGTGGATCCCAAACAAAGAGTAAAAACTCTCTATCGGTCGACCGGCCCAGTCGATCGGAACAAACAGAGAGCACTGCTCTTTAATACGGTCGACCAGCTCGGTCGATCGAAGTGCACTCGTGCACTTTGGTGCACGTCGGTCGACCGCCCGGTCGACCGGCTGAGGGCCAAAACAGGTTTTTTGGTATCTTTGCAAAATCAATCTTTTTTCAATAAATTTTCTTTTGATAAATAAATACAAAATAGAGTTCTAAGGCTTTAAATAACTAGAGTGTGATCATAGATCAATACCAAATAGATTAGAACTATATTTTGATACAAAGTCTTTTCTAAAACAAAAACTAGTTTTTCCAAAACTTGTTTTTCCGAAACATGATTTCCAAAACTTTGTTTTTCTAAAATTTGGTAAGAAATCAGGTAATAAATTTTGTTTTAAAAAACATAATGGAACATGAAATGTGTGTTTGACAATCCCAAAAGCTATCAAATTCTTTCATCTTGGTTTTGCAAAAGACTATAAATCCTAACTAAAATGGAAAAGGTAAAAATACAAATCTTGAATCAGTCTTCTCGATATTGCTTGATCCTTGAGCTCTTCTAGTGTGCTAGGCTCTGGGATCTAAATTTTCTTGGTTTTCAAATGTGTGAGCCTTGTGATGGAGCCAAAATGCAACATATATTTTTACCTAAAACTTATTTAAACAATTTTGTTAATACCAAACTACATATGATTTGTTATCATCAAAACTAAGGGTTAATGGCCTTTGGGCCAACAACTTTCTTTCATACAAGTCGAGAAAAGGAAAAGATATGAAAATTCCATCTCCAAAGAATGAGGATACCTTGACACATCGATTCAATGTTGCCTGAACTTATTCTAACAAAGATTCAGTTTGATTGAGTGGGAGGTATCAAATAGGGAAGGATATGCATGTACCGTTGACATCACGCAAGGCGGGTGCAATAATTCTTGTAAATTACCTCAACTTCAAAAATTATCGTACGCACATGTTTTTGCGGCATGTACTAATAGTAGTGGTGGGGGTGCTAATATAAATAATTACTCTTTGAGTTCGCAATAAAATTCTGTGACTAATTACACTAAGGCTTATGCTCCATTGTTTTATCCCATTCTAGATATATGACATTGTGAATATAAAGGGCCTCTTATTTTACCTAAATATAAGAGGTCGGCAGGTCGTCCACTTTTTGTTCGCATATGAGGTACTATGGATGAAGATCGTGAATGTCACATACAAAATCGATGGAGTAAATGCAAACAATTTGGTCACATAAAGTTAGATGTTCTAACCCACCGGTACCCGTCTCTTCCATTGGATAAGTATTTGCATCTGTTTGGTCACTAGAATATTGGTTAATAAATTTAATATTGCTAATACTTCATATGCTTGATATAATCATATAATGAATGTTTTTTGATGTCCCATTATTACTATATTTATGTGCAGGCAAAGCACCCATGGACTCAAGGCAGCCAATTCTGATGTTCTCTATATGCAGGATGAGCATCAATCAGCTAAAATTGATGCAAGCCGGGTAATCTCAGTTTTAAAGTAAAATTAAAAATTATAACATTGAACGTGTTTTATTTTTATTTAACTATATTTCTTCCTATGCGTCACGCCCCGCTTCCCAAAAATACGCTGAAGCGGAGACGCGACGAGAGTCGGCGACGTATATACGTAAGGAAAATACCCCACGTATACACGCTAAGCCTAAACGTAACCTGATCAAGCTATAAATCAGAAGCATAATATTAAATGATCACTGCAACAATACATATACATAATAACAGATAGATAATGACAAGGATATGGCAGTTGAAAGCGATAAAAGACAGAATCATGAAATGACAGGAATATAAAAGAGATGAGGATACCAGAACAGAAGAAAGAGCGTCCAGTCCCTCGCAAGATGAACAGTCTCGTCGAATACCTGCACATTAGAACAATCGTCCAACATCTGGACGTGCAAATCCAGAGTCGTCAGAACGCGACCTTGGTGAGTGTGTGTGTAAAGGGGAAAGAGCTCGTGCAGAAGAAACAATGTGCATAAATAATAATAAGAACAACTGCAGATATAAGATAATCAAATAACATGTTACATAAGCAACTGAATAACAATGCAATAATATACATGGTAGCAACACGAATAAAGATAGCAAAAATAAGAGTACAGGTACAAGACAAGTAAAGCAACTGTAGCAAACAACAGATGTCTAGATGTGCAACCTATCACATGTCACTAGGCTGGTATCCCAGTCTGGTCATAAATCTGGTCCTGGTAACAATCATGAGTCTATCATAATAATATAAATAGATATACAATCAGGTAATTGCAGTCAGTCACAAGGCATCAACAGTTTATTATTAATTATGTCAGCGAACACCAATTGTCATATGTAATAGACGCATCCCATACTACGCCCATCACACATGCCAATCGATGCCCTAAATTATTGAAACTGATCGGTTGGAGACATTGTCCATGCTTTAGGTGGGTCCCGTGCATACCCGGGACCACGGCCCAGACTCCTGGCGCTGAACCAGGACTTACCGCAAGGTAGTCAGGAACATGTAAACAGAAACAGGTACATGTATAACAGGAAACATGATGGGGTGCCAGTTACCCCACGGGAACCCTGCAGTGGAACCCTCTTTCGGCTGCGCAACCTAAATCCTAGGTCCACCCAAAATACGGACGCTGTCTCCTCCATCAATCTCCCCAATCCCAGTGCAAGTTGTTTGATATCATGTTTTAGTTTATCAAGATTATTTAGTATGCATGTTACTGAAATCACTGGGATAACTCGGTGGTAGTCATGGTAACAATATCAACATGTAATCAGGATACCGGTATAACAGGAATATATATAATATCAAGGAACAGGATACCAGTATAATAGGAATATAGAACAAGTATAACATGAAAGTATTGTTACCGTGTAACAATATTTCCCCAGCAATTAAGTAACATGGACAAGATAGTTATCAGGTAGATACCAAGTATAATCAGTCAGGTTTCTCATGTGAATCAAGATATCCAGGATGAGTAAAAATCTACTGTCATGAATAGAATAATCCAGTCAAAGTATACTATGAACTCAGATTCTCAAGACCATCCATACATCACTCTCAAAGTCACCCATAAGTAAAGTCGATCAATATTTGCAATAAAACTCCGAACATGTAATATAGTCATCAATGTCAATGAAATCACTCTCATAATAACTCTATCTCCATAACTGAAATAGTCAAGAACCAATCATGAAGTAATATATATCCTCGAGATCAAATTAAACTTATCCAACCATAATCAAGATCATAACTAAAGAATATAACCTCATCAATTAACATAACATCTCAATCATCTCTATACCTAATATCCAACATTGATAAGATCATCAGTACTCAATCAAATCACCAAGGTAAATCCAAAAGTCTTTATTTCATTAATCCAAAACTAAGATCATAAATAAGGAGTGGGACATCCTCAAGCTACATGAAATCTAAATCCTCCATATATCTAATAATCAATATCATCTAAATAAATCTCAAATACTCAACTATAAATCCAGCTACGTCACATCTATCTTAATGAGTTCAAGATCCAATATAAAGAATGTAAATTCTAGATTAACTCCAATTCAAGATCAATCCAAATCACGGTCCAACTAAAATAGTCACATCTAAATACTGGTCCATATCCAACGTCAATAACATAATCTCAGTTCGACTTAAACTCCAACTAAGTCCATATACTGATCCAAGCATCAAGTAATCCGATCTCTTAGTAAGGTAACATCATAACAAGTCCATCATAAAAATCCGAATGAATCACACCTAAGTTATTACCAATGAAAGAATGACAAGTCTGGAAAGTACACTACATAATATGTATCATCTGTCCTCAAATATCCGAATAAATTCTTAACTGAATTATCACCAAGTAATATTAAGTCTGATAATTGTTTAAATAAATTGTAGATCATAAACCACAATCACGAACCAATCCAACATAAGATCAACCTAGTATACAGTCCAAGTTCCTTTACAATTAGTCCCAGTCCGAAACAGTAATCATCTATTCATGAAATGATATCGCTCTAATATCTCAATGTCCAAATACAAGATCCATATATATATATATATCTGATGCTCAACTATGTACTTAATCTATCCAATCAATAGATCGAGTTAAGTCACAGTCTAAAGGTATATCAAAACTAGGCCTAAGCCAACAACGCTAAACAATCAACACATGAAATGATGCTGAAACAAGCTCATGTCAACTAGGTATTTAAAGTAAACAATCATAGACATCTCATGAACGAATATAATTAGTGAAACTGATAAAATATAACAGGAAATCATATGAAATGATAAGAGCAACATGTAAATGCAAACTGATAACGGTAAATAAGAAAATGAGACAAAAGCAAACACTCACATGAAATGATGCGGTTTCGGAACCGAATCGCCGTCTGTCTTCACTGTACGAACTGGTACTGGTCTACGAATAATCCTATGCATCGGTCTTCGGATCTCCTGTGTGTCGGATCCACAACGACACGAATTCGAATCGTGTCCGGGTCTCCAGCAACTGGTTCGGATCTCACCGAATGGGTCCGAATCACTGAAGCACGCAACTGTACACATATCACATACTCAGACATACTTGAACATAAACACACTTACTCAAGCATACACCCAAGCGTACACAGTACGTGCACGTGCTCGTACACGTATACAACAACATGTACACATAATAATACTTACAAATAATTACAATACCACCTAAGCAAGCATTATGTAACTCCATGCACACATTTAAATAGTTACAAATAATTGCATCACTACTTATTATATAAATATTATCTAATATGTAAAAAGGGAAAGAAATAGAAAGAGGGAGAATTACTCAAGCAACGAGGTGATTTGCGACGCACCGATGGAGGCTCTGACGGAGGCGTCCGGGACCGTGGAGGGTGTCGTTGGGTAGAGCATCTCACCATGAAGGGCGTGGGGTGCGTTCGCGCTCGCCGATGGTGATCAACGGCATCCCGCGGAGAGCCGAAAAAATGCTCAGAGGAAGTTATCTCCAACATACAAGAATTACCTACAAGCAATTATATAACACTACGTATATTCAAACACATATAAATTGTACAAATAATGAGAGTGGGGGAGAAATAAACTCACGCACATGGGGAGGTGCCATGCTGCGGATGTGCTGAGGTGTCCTGCGTGGGTGCTCACACATGGTGGAGCTCGGCCAAGGAGGGTGGGGAGTCGTGCTTGTGGACAGTTGCTGGAGGTAGCGCGGCCTGTTAGGCCTGCGCATGAGACCTTGGAGGCTTGATACCAGCGGTGTGAGATGCGTCACTGCTTCCTCGCTCGACATATCGTCGCACCGATTGGCGACGGCAGATAGTTGGAGAGAACGACCGAGACCTCCTTTGGATCTCGCGAAGAGATTTCCTGAGGGAGTTGTCAGTCTGGGATCTGAGCACGTCGTTGAGGAGTTCGATGTTCCGGTCTCGCTTTTGGGCCTTACATTCTCCTTGCAAAGCTCTAACTCGTTCCCAGTTTGCTTCTTGGACGCCAGGGACTTGGCCTTTGGTCGCCGCCATAGATGATGGTTCCATTTAGAGAGAGAGGAGCCGTTGACGGAGACCACGACGCACACTACGGCGATGACCTCGTGTCCGAGGATGGCTGCAGCAGAAAGGGCGCGCGGTGGAGGAGATGGGTGTGGCCACGGCATCATGCCAAGGGGCTTGTGGCAGGCCTTGGTGGTTGCCAGAGGAGGAGGGAGGGGATCACGCCAGGGACTTGAGATGGGGAGTGCGGCTGGATTGATGAAGGGTGATGGAGATTAGATTAGGTTAAGAATAGGTTAGGGTTTCTTGCTTAGGTTAAGGAATATATATAGGATGTGTTAATAATGGGTTATTGGGTTTGCGGGTATTGGGTCTAGGCAAACGGGTTAGGATCCAAATAGTAAATATTGGGTATTAGGTGGTACAATGGATAATGGGTAAACTCAAGATAATGGGTTTAGAATCCAAATAGAGTAATGGGTATCGGATCACCAATGGGTACGGGCTTGGACTCCAAATGGGTATGGTTAGGATCAAGGAGTAAGACATGAATAGAAATCAAAGGATGAGGAATACACCTCTACAAAATAATAATCCAACATTAGTAGAACATTACTTAACCAAAATAATAACATTAATAATACCAATAACATTACAAGATGATAATAATAATAATAATTAACAGTAACAATAGCAACACTAATAATATTAATAATAATCACAAGAAAGAAAATAATAGATTCAGTTGATAAAAATAATTTGTAATTTAAAATAAATACTTTAGGAAAACAAAAATACAATATTACTAACTATGGGTATTACATTCTACCCACCTTAATAAAAATTTCGTCCTCGAAATTCAATTAGGGCAGGGAATGGTGAAAAGAATACAAAATCAAAGGCAGACAAACAAAACAAGCTTCACGACGCTTCTCTGCACATCATAAATCCACCACGCTTCCGCTGCGCTACTCTGATTCTGCTACCGGCTTCAGCAAGGAGTAAACAATTTCAAGAGACAAAGTCAAGGAATAGAATCGAGAAGGAGGAAGAGAAGTAAGATGAAAATCCGCATCACTCTAAAAGAAGAGTAAAAATTAGGGATATCAAAAGATCAAAGATAAGGATTTCCAAAAGAGGGACGATCAATTCCAAATGGATTGAATATCATAATGGATAGTATATGTATATTGCAGTGCAACTATAGCTTGTTTTCAAGTCACCGGTAAGATCTAGGTCACCTTGAGAATATCAAAATTCAAAATTCAATATCGCAAGTCGAAAACCTGGCTCTGATACCAAGAATAACCCTGTCACGCCCCGCTTCCCAAAATACGTTGGAGCGGAGACGCGACGAGAGTCGGCGACGTATATACGTAAGGAAAATACCCCACGTATACACGCTAAGCCTAAACGTAACCTGATCAAGCTATAAATCAGAAGCATAATATTAAATGATCACTGCAACAATACATATACATGATAACAGATAGATAATGACAAGGATATGGCAGTTGAAAGCGATAAAAGATAGAATCATGAAATGACAGGAATATAAAAGAGATGAGGATACCAGAACAGAAGAAAGAGCGTCCAGTCCCTCGCAAGATGAACAGTCTCGTCGAACACCTGCACATTAGAACAATCGTCCAATATCTAGACGTGCAAATCCAGAGTCGTTAGAATGCGACCATGGTGAGTGTGTGTGTAAAGGGGAAAGAGCTCGTGCAGAAGAAACAATGTGCATAAATAATAATAAGAACAACTGCAGATATAAGATAATCAAATAACATGTTACATAAGCAACTGAATAACAATGCAATAATATACATGGTAGCAACACGAATAAAGATAGCAAAAATAAGAGTACAGGTACAAGACAAGTAAAGCAACTGTAGCAAACAACAGATGTCTAGATGTGCAACCTATCACATGTCACTAGGCTGGTATCCCAGTCTGGTCATAAATCTGGTCCTGGTAACAATCATGAGTCTATCATAATAATATAAATAGATATACAATCAGGTAATTACAGTCAGTCACAAGGCATCAACAGTTTATTATTAATTATGTCAGCGAACACCAATTGTCACATGTAATAGACGCATCCCATACTACGCCCACCACACATGCCAATCGATGCCCTAAATTATTGAAACTGATCGGTTGGAGACATTGTCCATGCTTTAGGTGGGTCCCGTGCATACCCGGGACCACGGCCCAGACTCCTGGCGCTGAACCAGGACTTACCGCAAGGTAGTCAGGAACATGTAAACAGGAACAGGTACATGTATAACAGGAAACATGACGGGGTGCCAGTTACCCCACGGGAACCCTGCAGTGGAACCCTCTTTCGGCTGCGCAACCTAAATCCTAGGTTCACCCAAAATACGGACGCTGTCTCCTCCATCAATCTCCCCAATCCCAGTGCAAGTTGTTTGATATCATGTTTTAGTTTATCAAGATTATTTAGTATGCATGTTACTGAAATCACTGGGATAACTCGGTGGTAGTCATGGTAACAATATCAACATGTAATCAGGATACCGGTATAACAGGAATATATATAATATCAAGGAACATGATACCAGTATAATAGGAATATAGAACAAGTATAACATGAAAGTATTGTTACCGTGTAACAATATTTCCCCAGCAATTAAGTAACATGGAAAAGATAGTTATCAGGTAGATACCAAGTATAATCAGTCAGGTTTCTCATGTGAATCAAGATATCCAGGATGAGTAAAAATCTACTGTCATGAATAGAATAATCCAGTCAAAGTATACTATAAACTCAGATTCTCAAGACCATCCATACATCACTCTCAAAGTCACCCATAAGTAAAGTCGATCAATATTTACAATAAAACTCCGAACATGTAATATAGTCATCAATGTCAATGAAATCACTCTCATAATAACTCTATCTCCATAATTGAAATAGTCAAGAACCAATCATGAAGTAATATATATCCTCGAGATCAAATTAAACTTATCCAACCATAATCAAGATCATAACTAAAGAATATAACCTCATCAATTAACATAACATCTCAATCATCTCTATACCTAATATCCAACATTGATAAGATCATCAGTACTCAATCAAATCACCAAGGTAAATCCAAAAGTCTTTATTTCATCAATCCAAAACTAAGATCATAATTAAGGAGTGGGACATCCTCAAGCTACATGAAATCTAAATCCTCCATATATCTAGTAATCAATATCATCTAAATAAATCTCAAATACTCAACTATAAATCCAGCTACGTCACATCTATCTTAATGAGTTCAAGATCCAATATAAAGAATGTAAATTCTAGATTAACTCCAATTCAAGATCAATCCAAATCACGGTCCAACTAAAATAGTCACATCTAAATACTGGTCCATATCCAACGTCAATAACATAAATCTCAGTTCGACTTAAACTCCAACTAAGTCCATATACTGATCCAAGCATCAAGTAATCCGATCTCTTAGTAAGGTAACATCATAACAAGTCCATCATAAAAATCCGAATGAATCATCACCTAAGTTATTACCAATGAAAGAATGACAAGTCTGGAAAGTACAATACATAATATGTATCATCTGTCCTCAAATATCCGAATAAATTCTTAACTGAATTATCACCAAGTAATATTAAGTCTGATAATTGTTTAAATAAATTGTAGATCATAAACCACAATCACGAATCAATCCAACATAAGATCAACCTAGTGTACAGTCCAAGTTCCTTTACAATTAGTCCCAGTCCGAAACAGTAATCATCTATTCATGAAATGATATCGCTCTAATATCTCAATGTCCAAATACAAGATCCATATATATATATATATATATATATATATATATATATATTATATATATATATATATATATATATCTGATGCTCAACTATGTACTTAATTTATCCAATCAATAGATCGAGTTAAGTCACAGTCTAAAGGTATATCAAAACTAGGCCTAAGCCAACAACGCTAAACAATCAACACATGAAATGATGCTGAAACAAGCTCATGTCAACTAGGTATTTAAAGTAAACAATCATAGACATCTCATGAACGAATATAATTAGTGAAACTGATAAAATATAACAGGAAATCATATGAAATGATAAGAGCAACATGTAAATGCAAACTGATAACGGTAAATAAGAAAATGAGACAAAAGCAAACACTCACATGAAATGACGCGGTTTCAGAACCGAATCGCCGTCTGGTCTTCACTGTACGAACTGGTACTGGTCTACGAATAATCCTATGCATCGGTCTTCGGATCTCCTGTGTGTCGGATCCACAACGACACGAATCCGAATCGTGTCCGGGTCTCCAGCAACTGGTTCGGATCTCACCGAATGGGTCCGAATCACTGAAGCACGCAACTGTACACATATCACATACTCAGACATACTTGAACATAATCACACACGTACTCAAGCATACACCCAAGCGTACACAGTACGTGCACGTGCTCGTACACGTATACAACAACATGTACACATAATAATACTTACAAATAATTACAATACCACCTAAGCAAGCATTATGTAACTCCATGCACACATTTAAATAGTTACAAATAATTGCATCACTACTTATTATATAAATATTATCTAATATGTAAAAAGGGAAAGAAATAGAAAGAGGGAGAATTACTCAAGCAACGAGGTGATTTGCGACGCACCGATGGAGGCTCCGACGGAGGCGTCCGGGACCGCGGAGGGTGTCGTTGGGTAGAGCATCTCACCATGAAGGGCGTGGGGTGCGTTCGCGCTCGCCGATGGTGATCAACGGCATCCCGCGGAGAGCCGAAAAAATGCTCAGAGGAAGTTATCTCCAACACACAAGAATTACCTACAAGCAATTATATAACACTATGTATATTCAAACAATATAAATTGTACAAATAATGAGAGTGGGGGAGAAATAAACTCACGCACATGGGGAGGTGCCATGCTGCGGATGTGCTGAGGTGTCCTGCGTGGGTGCTCACACATGGTGGAGCTCGGCCAAGGAGGGTGGGGAGTCGTGCTTGTGGACAGTTGCTGGAGGTAGCGCGGCCTGTTAGGCCTGCGCATGAGACCTTGGAGGCTTGATACCAGCGGTGTGAGATGCGTCACTGCTTCCTCGCTCGACATATCGTCGCACCGATTGGCGACGGCAGATAGCTGGAGAGAACGACCGAGACCTCCTTTGGACCTCGCGAAGAGATTTCCTGAGGGAGTTGTCAGTCTGGGATCTGAGCACGTCGTTGAGGAGTTCGATGTTCCGGTCTCGCTTCTGGGGCCTTACGTTCTCCTTGCAAAGCTCTAACTCGTTCCCAGTTTGCTTCTTGGACGCCAGGGACTTGGCCTTTGGTCGCCGCCATAGATGATGGTTCCATTTAGAGAGAGAGGAGCCGTTGACGGAGACCACGACGCACACTACGGCGATGACCTCGTGTCCGAGGATGGCTGCAGCAGAAAGGGCGCGCGGTGGAGGAGATGGGTGTGGCCACGACATCATGCCAAGGGGCTTGTGGCAGGCCTTGGTGGTTGCCAGAGGAGGAGGGAGGGGATCACGCCAGGGACTTGAGATGGGGAGTGCGGCTGGATTGATGGAGGGTGATGGAGATTAGATTAGGTTAAGAATAGGTTAGGGTTTCTTGCTTAGGTTAAGGAATATATATAGGATGTGTTAATAATGGGTTATTGGGTTTGCGGGTATTGGGTCTAGGCAAACGGGTTAGGATCCAAACAGTAAATATTGGGTATTAGGTGGTACAATGGATAATGGGTAAACTCAAGATAATGGGTTTAGAATCCAAATAGAGTAATGGGTATCGGATCACCAATGGGTACGGGCTTGGACTCCAAATGGGTATGGGTAGGATCAAGGAGTAAGACATGAATAGAAATCAAGGGATGAGGAATACACCTCTACAAAATAATAATCCAACATTAGTAGAACATTATTTAACCAAAATAATAACATTAATAATACCAATAACATTACAAGATGATGATAATAATAATAATAATAATTAACAGTAACAATAGCAACACTAATAATATTAATAATAATCACAAGAAAGAAAATAATAGATTCAGTTGATAAAAATAATTTGTAATTTAAAATAAATACTTTAGGAAAATAAAAATACAATATTACTAACTATGGGTATTACACTATGAGTGCAGGATTTTCAAGTCATTTACTTTGTAGATCATTCCCTAGCATATTAAAATTGGATTTTGGAGGATCTCAATGTCATAGATTGTGTTAGATGAGCAAAATTCTTCAATTTTTCTCAATTGAGATGGATACGACTTGATCATCCATTGTTGACAGTTTTAATAAAGAGATAGAGGTCTGAGACATCTAGTTTTTTCATCTTCGAGTATAGAGATGACTATTATGCTACAAGATGTGGTGGTGCTACTGAGGCTTCCAATAGATGGTCTTGTTGTCATAGGGAGAGATGATGGAGATTAATGGATGAGAGTGCGAGATTATTAAGCAGACAATCTTCACTGTTGGTTATTAAGGGTAGAGAAGTGAAGCTGTAGTGGCTATGTTATCAGTTTGCAATGATCCCGACATGTTTTACAGGTATGGAGGTGGAGTGATATGAACATGGTTATATCTTACGTATTTTTAACACCCATTTATTTTCAAATTCCACTATAAATAAGGTACATTTTTGGTGGTTACCTCTCTTAGAGGAGTTTGAATAAGGTGTTATGTATTGGAATAGTGTAGTTCTTACATATCTCTACATGAGTTGTATAAAATCTCCACAATGGAGGCAACAGAACTCCGTGGTTGTCAAACACTTCTGCAGGTAAAACATTTGACTAATATGTTGATATTTGTGTACACACTTTAATTAAATACTTTAAATTGACTAATATTTGTACTCACATTGTGTCATCATTTATGGTCATGGGAGATATTGTCATTGGCTGACCCACCCTCAGATAAATCGTGCAGCTGGATGGTCAGCTTCCTCTTGAATGCAGGTAATGGGCAATATCGTATGTAATACAATTATTTAAGTGATTCTTTTTTGTTCTAACAAAATGGTATGTTACAGGTGGGGGATATTACGAATTGACAAGTGCCACAATCGTTTACATGCAATAAAGTGATGAATAGAGTTGTCGATCCCACGAGGATTGATGTGTTATTAAATATCAAACTAATTTGTCCTAGTTTTATTTGAAAAGTGATATGGAGGTAAAAATAATTTAAACTAAAGAAACTAAACTAAAAGTGATAGCTATAAGAGATGAATGCCAGGGCAATTGATTTCAGCAACAAAAGTCGAATATAATACTTTTACTTTGTCTTTGTGTTAACAATTGAAAGTCCCTAGTTTAATTAGTATTATCTATCGAGCAACACAAATTCTATCCTTTAGTCTAGATTCCACCTATCGATCTAGTGAATGGACTAGATAAAGAAGCATTAAGTCCGGTAGAGCTTTCTATTATGATTGCTCAACCATTTATATCTTATATCAATCTCAACATATAAGATTGTGTTTTCTAATTCTATGAAGCATTGCTAGGCTATTTCCTATCGATCTAAAACCTGACCTAACTATCAATATAGTTGCTGCAATTAACTAATAGATATTAAAATGAAAAAAGAAACTTAACATAAAAAATCAAAAATAAACTATAAACTTAAGCACAAACCGACAAGATTAATTCTTCAGAAAGTTGCCTACATCAATGCCCTAGCTTTGTAGAATTTAGTTCATATTAGAAAAAAAATAAAAAATATATATGAAAATCAATATAAACTTCATAAGGAAAAAGAAGAAAAGGAAAAGAAAGCACCAAATTTGTCAAAGATGATGCCTCCTTTCTGATCTTCTTCTTCTTCTACGTTTTACCCATAATTCTCCATAAAGGCAAGATAGAAATTAATCCCTACACACCTTTACAATAGAGTGCAACTCTTTTAATAGAGCTCGGAATCCCTAATCTACTGATTTAGAGTTTCTAAAATACAATTTTTACTCCTATCAGGAAACCGCCAAAATCTCATCAGCATCCGACTTAAAATGGCGACTAATCAGCCATATTTCACGGCCAATCCGTTGTGAAAATCAATACAACTATGATTTAGAGTAAGAAAATAGCTGATAAAAGTGCGTCATTAGATTTGACCAGTCAACAGCTAATTAGCCGTTTGGACGGTTAAGCAGTTGTCTGACTTCAGCCAATGGACTTGAAATTTTGGTGACTGCTTTATTTTCATGTATAGATCCAGCTTCATTCTCTGGGTTCATCTCTGGGTTTCTGTATCGATGGTTTCCTTACTGAACTTCCTTTTCATCACTTTTTGGGTTTTTTCCTCCAAAAGTGCTCTTAATTTTATATCTACAAAATCATAAATAAAATTATCCATGCAGAATTAAATGTGGCAAAACTAGGTATAAAAATATTGTAAAATATATCTGAAAATCACAATTATTAGTGGAATGCTGATAGAAATTATGATACAATACCACAGAGAGACATTCAATTTTACAGAATTAAGTTGGATGTGTTGCACGAGTCTACGGTAACTTGGAAGCTATATATAGACACAATCTTACAGAGTTTACCTCCAATATACATAACATGTTCTCAGATATGGCGGACTAGGACGTCAATTATTTGTCTTGAGATTGTCGATATGTATGTTTCAAATTGTGCCCTTCGACAGTCTCAAGACAAATCACTCAGCATATCTCTGATCCAGTCCCGAGATTGACTCATATAGATCGTAATCAAAAGCGACGTGATTGGAGACAGAAACACAACACATATATACTCCAATGGGAGGATCGAGCGAATCAAATTCAAAACCAAAGATATCCCCATATACTTTTGGTGGAGTATGTTAATCTCACATTAAATATTAAGTGGCCCACTACCCTAATTAATTGGATTCCCTAATTATGGTTAACTGATATTATGTATGCCCAAATTAAAGGTACATTTGTATAAAGTTATTAAATAATCTTTTGTGGTATTAAGGGACCATGATGGGTGGTTTTATCACAAGGGATTAATTGCAATTGTTGACCCTCATCTCTCCTCCTGAAAAGAAAATAACCCTCCCTCTTTCATTGTGAGTTCCATCATTATTGTGCTTGGGTTTGTGAAAAGAGAAGGAGACAGAGAGAAGAAGGGTTTGCAATTAGGGTTTGTAAGGATTAAAGAGAAGGACTGAGATCTTCTTCAACATACCTCCATCATTCCGCTAATGGCTTCAGGTATGTAATTTATGTGTATAGTTATTTATGAGATTCTTCTTGAGATGTAATTGATTCTAAATCCTTGAAATTGATTCATGAAGTATTAAAGTTTTATTTTAACATTTGGTATCAGAGCCTCGTTATAGAATCTTTGCATCTCAGAATTATGAACAATTCTTGTAGATCTAAAATTCAGAAATTAGGGTTTTTGATTAATTGTTTCAAAATGAAATTTTTGATCATTTAATTATAGAATTTTAAGAGGATTTAATAGCCCTAATATTCTGTTCATATTCCTCTAATTGTGCAATTAATTGGGATCAAAATTCAGGAATTAGAAACCCTAATTTTCCCTAAATTTCTGGCTTTAGTCGATTAAACAGGAACTGCCATTTGATAACTGTTTCGTCGACTGTTAGTCGACTAGCCCATAACACTAGTCGACTAAGTCCTTTCCCAGAAAGTTAAGAACTCTCTGTTTCACTTCAGGAGTCGACTTGATATTTTGAATAGTCGACTAATAATGGTATAGTCGATTTATTCCCTCACTATAGTCGACTAACAGGTTGACCCGAAAGTTGTTGGGTTCTCTGTTTCTCTGTTAGTCGACTAACCTTTCTCTGATAGTCGACTTGCTTTACCTTAGTCGACTAACCTAAAATGTATAGTCGACTTGACTTGACCCTAGTCGACTGGGACTTCCACTATAGTCGACTTATTTTGTTCCAAGTCGACTAGTAGTTCCTTGACCAGTCGACTAATGTATGTTTAATTCAATCATAATGTATGTTACACATTTAATGTTATGGTGTTAATATTGATTGATATTGGCCAAGTGTCAACATTAGAGTATTATGGAATAACTCAATTAAAGGATTAGAGAATATTATTGGTTAGTTTTATATTCATACGGTTTATTGATTTAGTAGCTGCCAAAGTGACCTATATTAGTAAGCCTTATGAATATGCAACTACATAAAAGATTTGTCAATAAGGGTGACATTAAGGTCAATAATATTCTCGATGGCAGTTCTAGTTAGGAGATTGGGACTCGCCCAAAGGAGAGTCTTTTTCAAATAATTACGAACCGGGTAGGGTAGTGTAATTTATGCAACTTAGTGGTGTAAAATTGGATACCCAAAGGTAACATGACTTACTGTCTAAGTGGCATAAATTATATTAGACCTACATAGGTGATAAAAGATCTCACCTATATAGAGTGAATGCTAGATATGCTTAGGTTTCGCCCAAAGGAGAAATCAAAGTGATATCAATAATTCATCTTCATAAAATTTAATGTTTTTGTATTGATTCGGAGCCTTAATGTGAGCTTGTCCTATTTTGTTTCAGTGAACGTTCCCACTTCCCTTCACTCTCATGCAACTAGCATTCCAGCCCTGGATGGTACAAACTTTTCTGAATGGTTTGAGCATGTCCAATTTACACTGGGTGTACTGGATCTTGACATGGCTCTACTAGTTGAGAAACCTGAAGAAGTCACTGCTGAAAGCACAGCAGATTATGTTAGCCATGCCAAGGCCTGGGAAAGGTCGAACAGACTCAGTCTTATGTTCATAAAGATGACCATTGTCAACAATATCAAGACTTCACTCCCTCAAACTACTAATGCATCAGAACTTTTAACTGCTGTAAAAGACCGTTTAAATCTGCTGATAAGTCATTAGCTGGCACCCTTATGGCTGAACTAACTACCATGAAATATGATGGTAGTAGAGGAGTCCAACAACACATTCTTAATATGACTGATAAAGCTGCCAAGTTAGGAGCACTGGGAATGAAAGTGGATGAATCCTTCTTGGTACAGTTCATCCTCAACTCACTTCCTCCTCAGTTCGGACCATTCAAGATTCACTATAATACTCATAAGGATAAGTGGAATCTGAATGAGCTGACTGGTATGTGTGTTCAAGAGGAAGTGAGACTGAGGCAAGAAGGACATCACTCGGTGTTGGCAGTATCTCAAGGAGCTATACATAAGAGAGGAAAATATGGAAAAGGTAAGAGGTTTCTACCAAAGAAAGGGAATGAACCTGGGGAAAGTAGCCAGGGTCATGGAAGGACTTTCACTGTCAAATGCTACTTTTGTGGCAGAAAAGGACATGTGAAGAAGGATTGCAACAAGAGAAATGCTTGGTTCGAAAAGAAAGGTATGAATCTTTCTTTTGTATGTTATGAATCAAATCTTGCTGAAGTTCCTTCTAATACTTGGTGGATTGACTCTGGAGCCCTAACTCACATAACTAATTCAATGCAGGGATTCCTTACAACCAAGAAACCGAAGGAAAGTGAAAGATTTGTCTTTATGGGGAACCGTCTCAAAGTGGAGGTCGAGTATGTTGGAACTTATCGACTACTCTTAGAGACGGGTCATCAGATGGATCTTGTTGACACTTTTTATGTACCTTCGATTTCTAGGAATTTAATGTCATTATCCAAATTAGATGTTATTGGATATTCAGTTTTATTCAGTTGTGGAAAACTCAATTTAATGTTTAATTCAATGTCGGTTGGACATGGAATTTTATGTGATGGTTTATATAAAATTTCCTTGAATGATGAGTTTGCACAATCTCTTTTAACCCTGCATTCAAATGTTGGTTCTAAACGTGGCTTAATTAATGAAAAATCCTCTATCTTGTGGCATAGACGACTGGGGCATATCTCCAGGGATAGAATTGAAAGATTAGTGAAGAATGAGATTTTGGATAACCTAGACTTCACTGATTTTGATGTTTGTGTGGATTGCATAAAAGGAAAGCAAACCAAACACACCAAGAAAGGTGCCACAAGAAGTAAAGAGCTTCTTGAGATTATTCATACAGACATTTGCGGACCACTCTCTATTCCATGTTTTACGGGAGAGAGATACTTTATCACCTTTATAGATGATCTATCTCGTTATGGTTATGTATATCTAATTCATGAAAAGTCTCAGGCTGTTGACATCTTTGAGGTGTTCATTACAGAAGTCGAGAGACAATTAGATAGAAAGGTTAAAATTATGAGATCAGACCGAGGTGGTGAGTATTATGGAAGATATGATGAGTCAGGATAAAATCCTGGCCCATTTGCCAAATTTCTAAAAAAGCATGGCATTTGTGCTCAATACACAATGCCAGGTACGCCTCAGCAGAATGGAGTTGCTGAAAGGCGAAACCGGACACTTATGGATATGGTTAGGAGCATGATGAGCTTCTCTAATGTACCTAATTCATTGTGAAATGAAGCCTTAAAGACTGCTATGTATATCTTGAACAGGGTTCCTAGTAAAGCAGTCCCAACAACTCCTTTCGAGTTGTGGACTGGTAGGAAACCTAGTTTAAGACATTTACATGTTTGGGGTTGTCCAGCAGAGGCTAGAATATATAATCCACAAGAAAAGAAATTAGACTCAAGGACCATATCTGGGTATTTCATTGGTTATCCAGATAAGTCTAAAGGGTACAAATTTATTATCCTAAACATAGTACAAGAATTGTTGAAACTGGTAATGCCAGATTCCTTGAGAATGGCGAAATTAGTGGGAGTGATGAACCAAGAAAGGTAGATCTTGAAGTGATAAGGGTAAATATCCCAATACCCTTTACTTCAAGAGAAATTGTTGTCCCTCAGCTTGATCATCAAGCTGAGATACCAGAACAACATAATGATATTGGTTCACCACTTCATGAGGATATCGCCATTGAAAATGTTGTAGAACCACCACAACCGGCAGCTTTGAGGAGATCTCAAAGGGAAAGAAGATCTGCCATTTCAGATGATTATGTGGTGTATCTTGTAACACCCTGATCCCCAGTGTATGTATCACCGTATCGGTACGCGATACGGCGTACAAAATTGGTATGACCTCCGTAGTAGTCCGATTGAGCCAATTTCAGTTTCAAAAATTATTTTCTAATATTGTAGATTTTTTAGGATTTTCTGGAAATTTTCTGAATTATTTTGGAGGATTTCCGTTGTCGGTGTCGACCGATACCGATAACCAGCCTTCCGATTTTTATTTCACAAACGGAGTAGAATTTGAGAATCGGCCTTCACCGTATTCCTTAGAATTGTGTTCTCTACGTTAGGGTATTTTTGGGAATTTTTCTGATTTTCTCGAAAATCCGGCCAAACCGGTGTCGCCCGTATCGGTGAGACACTCCGGGATTTTTAATTGGCAAACCGGATCGAGTTTCTGCAAACCGTCTTCACATTACGTCTCAGGAAAATATTCTCTATTTTTGTAATTTTTGGGCACCGTTCGGGACACGTCGAATTTTAGGCCGACTTAAATAATATTATTTTAATATTTAAAAACCCCTTTTCCTTCCTTTTCTTTTCTTTCTTCTTCTCCTTTCTTCTCCTTCTTTCCAGCGATTTCTCCTCCATCGCCCTACTGTTCCCACCACTGACTCCCCCTCCTTTAAATTCCCTCTCTCTCTCTCCTCTATTCTCTCTCTCACTCTCCTACACTCTCTCTCTAAAGCCTCTCTCTCTCTACTCCCTCTCTTCCTTTCTCTCTCCCATCTCTCACACTCTCTCTCTGCGATCTCCGGCCCCGGAGTGGCCGGCGGCACGCCTGAGGCCAGCCGGGCGCAGGCGGCGCGGCTGGCCGGGCGCCGGCGGCGCAGCAGGCCGGCGGGGTGCCGGTCAGGCGCGGGCGCAGGTGGGGGGCGCCAGCCCCCACCTCTTTTTCCTCTCCCTCTCTCTCTGATGGGTGGGCCGGCTGCCCCGGCGGCCTTGGGCGCCGGAGCAGCGCCGGCGCCGGCGGCGGGGGGGTGCGCCGCCGGCGGGCGCAGGCCGGCGGTGGACGCGTGCGGGCGGCGCGCGCGAGCAGGCGGCGGCAGCAGCAGCATACGCTGCTGCTGCTGTTGGGCTGATTGGGGAAGAAACCCAATAGGGTTTCGGGTTTAACCCAAACCCGACCCGTTTACACCCGGACCCGACCCGTTAAAGGTAAAATTACATTTTAGCCCCTGTAAAATAATTAATTACTTTTAGGCCCTGTAAATTTGCAAATAGCCCCCTGGATAATTTCTGTTATTACATATTTAACCCCATTTTATTATTTTTAGCGTTCGAGCGATATCAGGAGCATCCGGACTCTGATTTGAACGATTCTGGATCCGTTGCGACCGTGGGAGCGAGACCTACCTTCCTACGACAAGTTTGTGAGTGTTTTTCTTTTCTAAATTATATTTTACCATGTTTAGTAATATGCATTGATAGTTTTCGGTGATAGATCTTAATTATGGCTAAAATACGGATAAAATACGGTAACTAGGGCTTAGTAACTGGTAATGATTGCACAGTCATTGTAATAGGCATAACCTAGAATCTTGTTAAGTATGTCCTGCTTTAAAATAAATATAGGGAGGTAATACTAGTAATAAGAAATACTGACAACTTGGACATAGTCATCATTCCTGCACAGCCACTGACACACAGACCACTATATCACTATATTCATGCATACTATTATGTCATGTATAGGATCACAAGTAAAGAACTATAGTCACATGTATACTGATCCACGATACTCGGTAACACTACACTGTTACGAGACATGCATGCTAGACACCCTTATTTCACTCACTGGTATCATCACTATACGGGTACTGTAGGTTAATGGACATGGTAGTATCTGAGACACTGACCACTGTGCATACATGTAGGAGTGATACACGTATATGTTACACGGATTCTTGCTCCACATAGATAATCCACTGATACATGGATATCCCACTGCATGGCGTATTGCATTTCACATTATTATTCTCATCGTTACATGGATACTCGACACACATCTCAGGTTCACATATCACTGTTACACATGCATGTATGGTTTCTGTACTCTTGTCATATGAATCACCGTTCATCTTACAGGTATTATTGTTCCATGTTACTGTATTCATGTTATATGATTGATTCCCGTTATTCCGTTCATGCTACATGTATTATTGTTCCATGTTACCATATAATCCTGTTACTGATATGGATATTCCCGTTACTGGACATGAGAGCTGTTGATATGCGATATGTGGGAATCCCACATCTATTGTTCCCGTTTCCCGTTATATTGTTCATGTTATATTGTTCCCGTTTCCCGTTATATTGTTCTATGCTATCAACAGAGCTCTGGTCCAGTTATCATGTTACCCGTATCATGTACAATAGTTGTTCTTGTTACATTGTATACTTGACATATCAGATAATAATGATAACTTGGGTATGGGGGAGACTTGACGGTTGACTAGATCTTGTCGGGTGGATGTCTGGATCCATTGTTCGTCCCACTGCAGGGGACGGGGTAGTGCTGGCTACCGTCTGTTACTCATGTTACATGTTACAGCTCTAGCGGGCTGGTCCTGGTCTCAGCAGCCAGGGGTCTGATAAGGCCGTTGTCCCGGGTATGTACGGGATACACCCACCCGATAAGAACTCCTCGATCATGGGTTTCCAATTAACATAATAAAACAGTATACACAATAGTGATGTCGGGAACACTTGTTATTTGGTCACTCTCTCATTTGGATAATGGTACCCGTAGGCCATGTCCGGATGGGTTCGACTGGAGTGCGGGCTCCAGTATGAACTGCCAGTGGTATGGGACACTGGAAGAGATTGATTAAAATATCAGGTGGTACTGATTGCTACTATTGTCTAAATAACATGACTTGCCTGATGCATGTATACTATTGTTTAGTTGTACTTATTACTATTCCGGCTCATTTATCCGCTATCATGTTACCTGTATGATCGTTACTAACTTGGTACATGTTACGTTTTCTGTGGTGACATACTACTTATGCACATGTATAATCTGCATTGCATATATTCTGTTTTGCATTGCCTATATGTTGCCTAGACACCACACCGTAGTATGGTGATGTTGCATACTTCATCTACATGTTTATGTCCATCACATCATCACTATACAACTGTAGTTATTATTTTAGACATGACCCGATGATAACATGCTAGGTAGTGCTGGTATTTTCTACTGCTTCTTATATATTTATTTTATGGTATCACTAGTACAACATCATGTATTATATATATGTATCGTGCTTGTATGACTATTGTATATATTACTACCTCCTCCTTCATTTTACCACTCACTAGGTCGCTTTCTGACGACCCTGGGTTTGCGTGCCCAGATTGGAGATCCGAGTTCTCGGAGTAGCAGAGAGTGCCTTGGAGTGACATAGAAGATTCCTCATCTGACCTATTCATAGGTATCTTGGGCATTTATTTCTGTTATCTTATTTGTCTCTATTTTTCATATCGGTTATGATCGCTGACCCCTTTCTGCAGGTATTCTTGTACTTATTTCATGCTAGACCTCATGACTATCTGGAGGTAATGTACTGTACTGAGGCTTAACGTACGCGTGAGCGTGTTTCCATCTCGCGTATGTACGTCGCCATAACGTCCCCGTACCTGCGGGATCGAGGCGTTACATATCTACAGGAATCTGATTTTGATATTGGGATTAATAAAGATCCAGTTTCATTTTCACAAGCCATATAAAGCAATGATTCTAGTAAATGGATTGATGCTATGAATGAAGAGTTGAAATCTATGGACCAAAACAAAGTCTGGGATCTCGTCGAATTGCCTAATAACTGTAAGAAAGTCAGGTGTAAATGGGTCTTTAAGACCAAGCGCGACTCCAAAGGCAATATCGAACGATATAAGGCCAGACTTGTGACTAAAGGTTTCACTCAGAAAGAAGGCATTGATTATAAAGAAACCTTCTCTCCAGTATCAAAGAAGGACTCTTTTAGAATCATCATGACCCTTGTAGCTCATTATGACTTAGAGTTACATCAAATGGATGTGAAAACAGCTTTTCTGAATGGAAATTTAGATGAGAAAATTTACATGGAGCAACCTGAAGGGCTCGCAAAGAAAGGACAAGAACACTTGGCTTGCAAATTATAGAAATCCATCTACGGACTGAAACAAGCTTCCAGGCAATGGTATATAAAGTTTAATGATACCATTACCTCTTTCGGATTTACAGAAAACACTGTTGATCAGTGTATATATCTGAAGATCAGTGGGAGCAAGTTTATCTTTTTGGTTCTGTATGTGGATGATATCTTGTTAGCCAGTAGTGATATTGGTTTGCTGTATGAAACTAAAGACTATCTTACCAAGAACTTTAAGATGGTTGATATGGGTGAGGCAGCTTATGTCATTGGCATAGAGATCTTCAGGGATAGATCTCGAGGATTGCTAGGACTGTCTCAGAAAGGTTATATCAATCGAGTCTTGGAAAGATTTCATATGGAATTATGTTCAGCCAGTTGTGCACCCATTATGAAGGGTGACAAATTAAGTGGGAGCCAGTGTCCTAGAAATGACTTAGAAAAGGGTCAAATGCAGAAAGTTCCGTATGCGTCAGCTGTTGGGAGCTTGATGTATGCACATACTTGTACCAGGCCAGATATCAGTTTTGCTGTTGGGATGTTAGGAAGATACCAGAGTAATCCAGGAATGGAGCACTGGAAATTGACAAAGAAAGTAATGCGGTATCTTCAAGGGACGAAGGATCATATGCTCACATATAGGAGATCAGATCAGTTGGAAGTGATCGGCTATTCGGACTCAGATTTTGCTGGTTGCCCAGATAGCAGGAAGTCTACCTCAGGCTTTATTTTCATGCTGGCAGGTGGGGCAATCTCGTGGAAGAGTGTAAAGCAGTCTATCACTGCTTCATCCACGATGGAGGCTGAGTTCATAGCTTGTTTTGAGGTCACGAATCATGCATTATGGTTACGTAATTTTATCTCAGCTCTTGGTGTAGTTGATTCTATTGCCAGGCCGCTGAAGATATTTTGTGACAATACAGCAGCCGTTTTCTTCTCTAAGAATGGAAAGTACTCTAGTGGTTCCAGACACATGGAACTTAAGTACTTGGTGGTTAGAAAAAGAGTTGAGAAACAAAAGGTGTCTATTGAGAATATAAGTACCACTTTAATGTTTGCTGATCCATTGACCAAGGGATTACCTCCAAAGACATTCAAAGAACATGTTATTGAATGGGTCTTTTGAGTAATCTGTAATGTATGTTTTGGTACTTATGTAATTGACACTATTGCGCAATAAAAGTTTGTTTCTGTATTTCCTGTTATCCAATTATGTGTGCACATATTATGTATGGATGTTTGTTAAACAGGAAATGTCTTGACAAGACAAATTACAGGGGTTATTTTGGTTATGGACTCAATTAGTAAGGGTTATCAATGTTGTGGTACGTAGAAGGGAGTATGACATAGATGTTGTATAACCGCTATGACTCACATTGGTGGTCCAAGCTAATTGCAGTATTACAGTATCTAATTATTTGGGCTTATCAGTGGTTGTTTTTAAAATTCGTGATCACGTGTCAAAGTTTTTCAGTATGGAATCCAATGGAGTCAAAATGTTTTGAAAATGAGTCTTTTATTTGTTTTCTAAAGTTTTTATCTTAATCGGCTAGTGGTCCAAGTGGGAGAATGTTAATCTCACATTAAATATTAAGTGGCCCACTACCCTAATTAATTGGATTCCCTAATTATGGTTAACTGATATTATGTATGCCCAAATTAAAGTTACATTTGTATAAAGTTATTAAATAATCTTTTGTGATATTAAGGGATCATGATGGGTAGTTTTATCACAAGGGATTAATTGCAATTGTTGACCCTCATCTCTCCTCCTGAAAAGAAAACAACCCTCCCTCTTTCATTGTGAGTTCCATCATTATTGTGCTTGGGTTTGTGAAAAGAGAAGAAGACAGAGAGAAGAAGGGTTTGCAAGGATTAAAGAGAAGGACTGAGATCTTCTTCAACATACCTCCATCATTCCGCTAATGGCTTCAGGTATGTAATTTATGTGTATAGTTATTTATGAGATTCGTCTTGAGATGTAATTGATTCTAGATCCTTGAAATTGATTCATGAAGTATTAAAGTTTTATTCTAACAGAGTATATTTGTTGATATTGGGGATTACTTGTCGTTGGATTATTCAGCTTGTTGAGGCACCAAGCAATTACATGCCCAATGCTCCCTATGAGCTACAATTGATAATATCTTTAGAAAATTCATATTAGAAATTAAATATGTAATATGTTTTTCTAATTATGTCTAATTTTCATTAGAGATTGATAGATTGATCCATTGAGGCAACATAGTGCACCAAACATTGATTAATGATTCTCAGAAGATTCCAATATTGTAGAGGATGACTAGACTCATCAGGAATATTCTAGGGGGATACCGATTTGCACGTCCGTCAGATATGTCAAACCCAACCATAGCTTATCAAGACGCCAACAATATCCTCATGATATGTAGCATGAGGATGTAGAGGATGAGGCGAGACTTGTTCAACTAGCTCCTACAGACATGCACGACATCGACATGATGATCATGAGCTTGGACCCTCTCAGGCAACTGCTAGGAGGTACCCATAATGTGGAGGATCTACAAATGAGGTCGGATCATCTCAGCAGCATACACATCCAGATTCTCAGACTCTTCCTCTATGTGGTTGAGGAAGAAGATACGAACGTGGCCGAGGAAGACATGCGTTGCCATGTTTGTTACACATTAGTTATATTACATGTGATATTATGATACAAAAGTTGTGACACGAGTGATATAATGAACACTTTGATATTTAGGGATATGTGATATGTATTTATGATGTTGTAATGTTTATGGAGTTGTGATCTCGTGATACTAGTGATATTGTAATATTTATGGAGTTATGATGTGTATTTGTTTCTTTACTCGATGGTTTTTGCGATATTCTTGTGATTATTGTGATATTGTAATATTTTATGAAGTTGTGATATTCTTGTAATTCTTTTGATATTGTGATACTGAAGTTGTGATACGAGTGAAATGATACACTATGATATTAAGGATATGTGATATGTATTTGCGATGTTGTAATATTTATGGTGTTGTTTATCGTGATACGAGTAATATTATGAATTTATGAAGTTGTGATGTGTATTTGTTTCTCTACTTTTTGATTTTTTGTGAGATTCTTATGATTCTTATGATATATTTTTGAAGTTATAACATTCTTATGATTATTTTGATATTATGATATATCAGTCTCTGCTCTCGGTATAGGTTTTGCAAACCTGAACCAGAGACTAGAGAGCAGAGAAAATATTAGTCTCTACTCTTTGGTCCGGATTCTTCAAACCCAGATCTAAAATAGAGAGAAATTTAGGATCGGGATTTGGCGAATTTGGATATAAAATTTAATAAAATTAGGTCCTAGTTTGCCAAACCTGAACCCAACAAAGTTTATAATTTTGTGTAAGGATTCGTCAAACCACGACCAAAAAATAATCACCCCGCGGCGGCCAAGCGCCGCACATGTGAGGTGAAATTGCTCAGTGCCTAGTGGTGCTGACGTGACCTGTCAGAGGTCAATTTGGTAATTAAATTCTAGAGAGGTATTTTCTTGGAATTAAATTTCAAAAGGGGATTTTTTTTAAAAAATTCCCTAAAAGTTATAAAGAAAATAAAAAACTCTAGAAAAAAAAGGATACAAACGAATAAAGAAAGAAAGAATTGAAAAGAATAAATTTTAAAAAATCTTGCCAAAAAAGGAAAGAATTTTAAAATTATATAGTTAGAATTGGAAAATTGTTAAAAAAAAATATGGAGAAAAAAGGAAGACGTAATATAAAAAGAAAAACAAAAAGATATAAGAAAATAAAACAATAATAAAAGAATAAATGAAAGAAACATAAAAAGGAAAAGAATCTATAAGAGAACAAACAGGGGAAAATAAAGTAAAAAAGAAAAGGTGAAACAAGAAAAAAAACATGAAAAGAATACAAATATTAAAATTAGGAAAAAAAAAACTCAAAAAACAAGGAAAAAAGAAATAAAAGAATTTTGAAAAAAAACTAAGAAAAAGAAGTCAAAAAATCTCAAAAAGTAAAAGAAAAAATTTATGAAATTAAATAACAAAAGAATGTAAAACAACTAAAGAAAACAACATTTAATGAAAATAAAGAAAAATGAAAGAGTTGAAAAAGAAAAATATTTAAAAAGGGAAAGAAAGAAATTATAAAATAGAATAGAATCAAAAATAAAAAACAAAGTTAAAATCACACGATAATAAATAAAAAACTTAAAAATGAAAGAAAAAATCCTAGAAAGAAAAGGAGTGAAATAATAAGGAAAATTTATTTAAAAATAAAGCAAAAGAATGAAAGGAAATTTAAAAAAAATGAAAATTGAATAAAAACTCCAAAATAAAAAAATTAAAAGTGAAAGAAAGAGTCGAAAAGAAGAAATGTAAACTATGTGGGCGAGAAAACAAAGAAAGAGTTTAAAAATATGTGGATTGGAATTGGAAAAAGAAAGTCAGAAAAAAATATGAAGAGATATAAAAATAAAAATCTAAAAAGACAGAAAAGATTAATTAAAAATAATATAAGGAACTTCAAAAGGCTAAAGTCTAGAAAAAGGAAAAAAAGAGTAGAAAAATAAAGTAAAAAATAATATGTGAAAGAAAGAAAAAAATAAATAGAAAATGAAAAATTGAAAGAAAAAAATAAAGTAAAAAGGTAGAACAAAATCATGAAATAAGAAAATGAATGAAAAAGAAAAGAAAAGAATTTTAGAAAAATTGGAACAAAAAGAATAGAAAATAAAGAATTGAAAAAAGAAAAAAAAACTCAATCGTGCACATGACAGTAGGTGTAAAAGGAATTCAATTGTGCACATACTGATTTACATGTGAAAAAGAACTCAACGGATATGGATACAACAAGTAGTTTAGATTATGAAACAGTATACAAAGAGCTAATAAATAAACAACGCAAGCAAAAAAAATACTTAACTTATGACTTGTCCTAGCAACTGTCAAGACCAGATGAACAAAGGTACTTTATATTGCTATATAACTCAATCATTCAAGAAATAGAATCTAGTTTAGAGATACCTTTAGATTTTACCGTGAAATCCATTGAATATGATACATTTTAGGGGTTTTTTTTGGTTTTTTTTAGATGTGAGAAGTTTGAAAACTATTAGGTTTTTTGTTGATTTTTGAGATTAGAGGAGACTTATTGGAAATAAGAATTCTCGAGAGGGGGGTTGAGAGAGAGAGAGAGAGAGATCTAGCAGAGAGAGTGATTAGGAATAGGAATTCGAGAGAGAGGAAGAGCTAAGAGAGAGCGAGAGGTTTTCTTTCCTTCGGAGAGAGGTCGTGAATGAACTTTTTCTTCTTCTTTTCTCTTTTTATTCTACGAGTAGTAACTAAAAGATATTTTAAAAAATAAATGATAGAAAATTAGGTGATAGAACATAAGTGGGACAAGATTCAGTGATTGAATAAGAGGGGGACAAAATTGTGCGCGTGTTTTGTATTATTTTCTTTTAAGTGTAGTTGTAGATGATATAATAAATTCAAACTCTAATCTGTGATCACGATCAAAGTTCAAAACCAAAATTTTGAAGTGTGTTTGGTTGCAAGGAAGTGGGCGGAAGTAAGGAAATGGGGAAGTATAATTGTTCACTTCCCTATCTATCCAAACACTAGAAAAGAAAAATAAGAAAAACCCCTTTTCTTTTTTTCTTCTCTCTTACACAACCATTTCCTCACTTTCAGAGTGCTACAGTTAATTTTGTGGTCATATAAATCTCATTTATAATAAGTTGTAGCATAAAACAGTTAATTTTTTGGTCATGTAAATCTCACTTGCATTCTAATTACAATCCATTTTTTATTTTTCTTAATTAATTTTTATTTTAATATTATTTTGCGGTCAACTTTGTGGTCAACTTTTCCACTTCCACTTTCCATAACCATCCAAACACCGGAAAAGACATAACATTTTCCAAACCACACTTCCCAACAACATCCAAACACCGGAAAACTTACTAACTAATTCTCAAGTTCCAAAGGGAACTAATACCACTTCCTCACTTCCTTACTTCCTCACTTCCACTCTTAACCAAACAGGCCCAAAGATGAAATTTTGAAGCCTAACGTCTAAATAAGAAAATAGATATTTAAGCCAAGATTTTTATCAAGAAAAAAAATTATATTATCACTAAAAGAACACTAATGGGAAAAGTTTACATATATCTGATGTCAATAGATGTCACAAGAAAAAAGAAATTCCACAATCTAACATAAGTTTCTTTTATAGAGATCAAATGTGATCGCACCAACAAATCCCAAAAAGCAAAGAGGTGGTGTCTAATCTTCCTATATAAGCTACTTTCTATCCAGCCTACCAAGGAGTGTTGAGCTAGCATAACTAACCAACCTTCTCGATTCACCTATAAATAGGAGGGAGTGGTGAGAACTAGCTAAACGTAATGAGATTACTATAATCTAAGTCTTCTTAATTCTCTTGAAATTTTTAAGAGGGTCAGAGGGTCATTGTAGAGCAAAAGTTCTCAAGGACTAGAAGTAGGTAGATCAACCACTTCTTCTCTCCACCACAAAGATAAGATCTCATCAGGATGGTGCTCGTATTGAGATTTGAACTCGATGGTGGGAAGAACGAGACTTCTGACCTACAACGATAAGGCAAAATGCAAGCTGATGGTGACTCAAGAGGAAGGAGACAGTGTGCACATGCCAGAATAATAACTAGATGAAACATTTGATCTCTCTCTCTCTCTCTCACAACGTGATACAAGGGAATAGAGGGCAAACTGTCAACTCTGACATAAGGTATTAGCGCAACATCTCAAGCTGAAGATGTGGGCAAACTATCAATTCCAAAACTAAGGACAAGAAGGAGATGGGAGATTGCGGCCCAGTGTAGCCCACCCAAGGGACCGAACGGGTATGTTGTTCGGTTCAAAGAAATTAGGAAAAAAAGGGGCAAACCCTAAAACAAATGGAAAAAGCCTACGAGTGCCTACCTATACGGTGTGGTGAGCTATGTGATGCAAATGTGGATTCTCAGTACAAAGAAAAAACAGACTAGCTTGGAGGGACGTGTTCCATGATGCAAGCAAGCTTCAATGTAATGTTTGTCCGAATCCAGGGAGAAAACTAGACCAAAAGTTGACAGAATCAAGGGATGCGAGAGTTTGGTTTCCACTAGCAAACTGGGCATAGAAAGGGCGTGGTTCTGCAGAAGGTTGTGAAATGAGATGCTGTTCAAAGGTCAAATCTGAAGAAACTGTTCTGAAGATAAATTTATGTATGTATGCTGGTATTATTTTTGAAGAACGATTTTCATGATGTGATGCAGTAATGCAATGGTTTTGAGAGAGTTATGATGCAATTTTTGAAAACATGCTTCTCTTCTTTGCTCGTGGTAATGACTAGAGGAGTGGCTATATCATTACTACTTGCAAAGAAGATTTTCGAAGACATGGAAAAAAGAATGCGGTGGTGGTCATTTGGATGACCCTGCTGTTGTCATGAGTCCGTGAGTTGATTTTGAGGTCACCCTTGATGTCTGAATCATCGTGTGTTGACATCTTTTGCATTTGGTTGCTTTCCATGCCTTTCCCGTATGCAGGGGCGGAACTAGGTATAAGTTTTAGGGTGGGCTGCAATTTTTTTTAACATATACTTATAAATTATATGCATTTCCTAAAAGAATTAAACAGTATTCTCCACTAAATCAGAAGCGGAGCTAGTAATAAATTTGCTAAAAGAAAACTAAAATAAAAGGAGGTCTAACACAATATCTGAAAAAGAACAAAAATAAAAATGAATTTAAGACAATATTTGAACAAATGGGCCGGGCTATAGCCCGGCCCAGCCCACCCCTGGATCCGCCACTGCCCGTATGCCTGCACACTTAAACACATAGTAATCTCAAGGTATACCTTTCTTAGCGGGAAAAACCAAAAAGAATTCTTAGTATTTTTTCCCTCGTGTAGGAGCTAGCAGTATCTCACAAACCATCGTCAGAAGTGCACGCTAAAGATTCTAGGGGTTCTCGTATTACAACTCAAAGAGAAAGAAATTTGAGAGAAGAGAGTATGAAGAACGATGAGGGGAACCCTTCCTTTTGCCTCAAGAAGCCTTGAGAGCGTTGCCCCTAGACTCAACCAATTGGTATTTTCTGGTCATTTCATCCTAGAGCAAAAGGAAGGGAATTTGATAGGTAATGTGCCTTCAAGTCGTCTCGTGGGAGACGGACTAACGGGTATAGTTAACCGAACTATCATTGGTAAAAGTGAATAGGTAGAGGCTTGTTTCTTTTGCCTCAAGAAACTAGTAGTGTGACCACATAACCTAGTCAATAGGTTTCATTGACCACTCCATCGTAGAGCATAGAAATAAGGATCAATATTGCATAATATTGGAAAGATTAGGGTGAAATAACTATCTTATTTAACCATGCAATACCTAATCACACCTTCGTTAGAAGGCCGTATAGATTAATGTCTTTGGACGAGATCATACCTCGCGAGAGAGTGTAATGTCTTCGGACTAGATCATACCTTGTGAGAGGTTGTAATTTAACATTTTTGGACCATATCAAACCCGTAAAAGATTATAGTTTAAGGTCTTTAGACCAGATCAAAAAAAACATATTAATGGTTAAGAGAAGGATAATTAGGGTGTCACTGCTTGGATTCGTACTAGCTTAGTTTTATCTTTTAACAGGTGGGACAATTTTTTACAACGATAGGCAACTTAACAAACCTTGGATGGTGTTTCAGACTTTGTAGGGATTAAAAGTTCAAGTTCTAGAGCAGGGGTATGTGTGGTTTGTTCGTCTCAAAAGATCATTGGTTTTGAGTTAATGAATTTAGACAATGTGTCCTATAAGTGTATATGCATTTCCTGGGCATGTGTTCTTGATGATGAAAGGGCCTTCCCACACGGAGCGAGTTTACCTTGAGGGTGCATTTTGCATATGATTTTTCAGAGTACGAGTTCACCTTTCATGAATTTCCTTAGAACTTTCTTCTCATAAGACCTCGATGCAGTTTTGATAGGACCTAACATGTTCTACAGCCGCGAGACGTTTGTCGCCAAAAAGGTCCAACTGAGCCAAGAGAGCCTCCCGTTGCTTGTTAACATTGAGCTCCTTGTCCAACTGGATTCTGAATGAAGGAATGAGGATCTCGAAGAGTAATACAACTTCCATACCATACGTTAAGGCATAAGGAGGGTAAGAGTTTGTATGGAAGTGTCGTAGGCCCATAAACCGTGAACAAGCTTGTCCGACCAGTCGCTCCCGATCTTTGTCTGTAAAGTCTTCTTGATGATAGTCATGAAGGTCTTATTGGAGGCTTCTACTTGGCCATTACCTTGCGGATAGTACGTAGAGGAGTTGTGCAATTCGATCTTGTACTTTTTGCACTGACGTTTTACTTTGGATGAGACGAATTGGGGACAATTATAGGGGAATAATGGCTTTTGGCACTCTGAATCTGACAATAATGTTCTTCTTGATAAACTTGCAGACAATTTCAGCTTTGATCTCCACACATAGGCTTCAGCTTCTGCCCCACTTTGTGAAGTGCTTTATGCAGTGAGAATGAAAACCTTCTTGTTTGTATTTTCCATCATTTCCCAGAGGGGTCCTACAACATCCAAGGTCCACATGGAGAATGGCCAAATGTGGTACGCGGATGTAGTGATGATGCAGACGCGTAGGTATTGTTGGCATATTACTGGCAAGGGTGGCAAGAATGAACCAGTTCAGCGCAGTCTCTTTCAATCATGGGCCAGTAGTATCCCATTTGTACGATCTTCTTGGCGAGCATTTGACCATTGACATGCCCTCTGCATACTCTGCTGCGTGCTTCATTCTGAATCCTCATGGCTTCATCGTCATCCACACATCTGAGAAGCATTGATTACTCATTAATTTTGTATATTATATGACATATTCTCACATTTATTTTAAATAAAACTTTACTATTTAACCTCCTCTTTATTTATTAGTGTGCAGATTATTTAAAGAGAAGAAAAGTCTAAATAGCTCAAAGAGCCCAAATAAATTCGGAGTTAAAATTAATTATTTTTCAAGTCAAGAAAAGAAAAGAATATTCTTAGAATAATCACAGTGCAAATCGAAATTATAAGAATATACCTTTAGATGACTGGGCAAGGTGAAATTACAGCAAAAAATGATGAGTGACTCTTGTGCCACATTTTCCCCTGAATTGTTGCGAAAATGCAGCATTATCTGGGCCATTGGCTGTTTTGGTGTGTGGCTCTGACTCCTCAAATCCCGGGTGTTCTCCTATAAATACCCTATAGGAGGCAGAGGCAGAGAGATATCCAGAGATTAAAGAGTAGGTTTTCTTTAGTTTTTTTTTTTCCAAATTTTTATTTTAATTTTTTAAGTTTAGATCAAGAGTGATTTTGTGAGAAAGAAAGAGCAATTGTAATTGAAGGTAACAGATTCAATACAAGATTTCAATTCTTTTCCTAATTTTCTTTTGTCGATTACTTTGGTTTTAATAATGCAATTTTTAATTCTTATTTTTTTGCTTCAATTTAATTATGAATAACTAATTTTCTTTCATTGCTTGCTAATATCTAAACACCACTAACATCTGACTCTTTACTTGAAAACCCGATTGAATCATATGTGTGTCTAAATTCAAGCCTTGCGAATAAGCGACTGTTCTTGAAGGCACATGAGGATGGGTATTAACTTGTTATTTGCTAACATTAGTCAATAATTCTTCTTATTCTATGCTTGCTAAATTTTGATAGTTTAATGTTCAATTTTGACCAAGTGTTGATTCAAATAGGATTTTTTTTCTTTTCATCTTATCTGTCATGCTTAATTCTCGTGCAAACTCCAAGGTGAAATTCTTGCTTATGATTCAAAGTGAGATAATTATCTATCAAAGGTTAGTATGATAGGGGTGGTAGATGATTGGTGAGCTTTGACCTTTCTCATATTTAAGAAACAAAGTAAATCACTTTTCTTTTTAGTTCTCTTTAAAAACCCCAATTTCAAAACCCTAGTTTTCTTTTCAATCATCTTTTAAGTTTTCTTTTTTCCTTTTTTTCTTTCTCAAACTCTTAAAATAAAAACCGAAACAAACAACTTTTCTTTCTCTTTTCTTTTCTCTTTTGGTTTCTTAAGCAGTGCTTTAAGAATCATACCGAAATATTTTCATCGCATTCATCCATGTGGATCATGACCCACATAGACACTGCTACCACGGTTAAGTTGCAAAAAGCTAGAGAAACAAACCTGCTTTTAGATGACATATTTCCATACTCTCGGTTTTTCCTAAGCAATTTTGGGCACCGTTGCCAGGGAGGAAACGAAACATTATTTTTCTAATAATTTTTCTTCTCTGTTTGAATGTCCAGGAACAAGTTTGAAGAAACTGAGGGTGCAGAATAGAGTTTGCCTTCCTGTGCCTCTACTCAAGAAAGCAGAGCAAAGGACACCAATATCAAGCCGTGCAAACGCGGCTTTCACGACAAAGTGGTTGATCCACTTGATGAAATTTCTGCAGGTGCTATAGAATTGCAAAATTAAGTCTCTGTTGCTTCTGATTTTCCTTGATATTTGTATTTGCACACTGTTTTAATCTCAACAGTAACCCACTGCTTTAATTGTCCAAAAAAGGTTAGATTTACATTCTAGACATCTGTCTAATTATATTTCTTTTCAATTATTGTTGAAGAGTGCTGGAGATAAGGTACATCTGCATTTCATCTAGATTGGAAAACATTCTTGGGTGACTTATAATTGCTTTGGTGTTACTTGCCTATTTACTTGCACACTTTGCACGAAAAAATAACTAAGGGCAAATCCTAAAAATAAGATAAGGTGGGAAAGTCATTACTCTCTTTTAGCCCACAAATCATCTCCACTGCACTTACAACCTAAGCATAATTAAAAATCTGAATAGACGTTAGTCCTAGGGACATCTCAGGCTCACTAAGAGATTGACCTAAGGAGAAAATTATTAGAGCTTGACTCTAGTCAAATCGGTGTCAAAGGTTAGGGATTATGAGGCAAGATTCTCGAAGATCAGTGGCTTGACGTAATTAAGGCCAGTTGCTCTACACTGATACCTTCCATTGCATTTGCCCATACTTAGCCGATCAACTTGTGGTCAGATTGCTGCAGTATACCTCTCGCGGACAGTCAACCAGTGAGGAGTCGTCTAGGTCTAAGTTTACCTTAGAATAGGCTTCGTTGATTTTTTTTCTTTTTGTGATCAGTGATCTTGTTTGTGGTATTGATTGTGCATGCAAGTGTGATCAAAAGTATCTAGGTTAACTGAAAACAGTTCACCTCCAAAATTAGATCCGATCATGACCCAAACTTCATCTTTACAGGATAGGTTCTACCCTATTAGAACATCCCTTTCATCACCATCTTGCAATTGGCTTACCGAAGCAGTGGTAACAACAACTTTGAGCTCAAGCCTTAATACATCAATACTCTCCCCAAATTTCATGGTTTAGAGTTGATTGCTAATAAAAAGAACAATCAAAGAGTTTAAGAATTTACCGTGTAGCTTGTGGCTAACGGGTCGTGTCCACGAGGAGGAATGCGATGGAAGCTTTTCGGTGAATCGTTCAAAAATAAGGAATTGCGTTCGTTTTTTAATGGAAAAGAGGATGGAAAGAAAGAGATGATTAAAAGAGAAATTGTAACTTTTTAGAAAAGATTTTGGAGAAGGTGATTTAGAAAACTTGAGAATTGTTTTGTTGTTTTATAATAAGAAAGCAAATCTGGGCTTACTATCTCACTACTCAATTGTTCATTCTTCTCTTAAATGTTAAGTGCCTCAAGTGATCATTTGCAAAATTTAAAATTTATTTTTAGAAAGTTTGAAGCAAAGCACATAAGATGGTTAGAAGAGTTTAGTTTTTTCTTCAAGAAATCGTTAGAATTGAATATTAAATCATCAAGCGCGAAGAAGCAAGAATGAAGTAAAAACAATTCAAGAGATGTTCATGAAAGAAGTGAGAGTTTAACAATCCAAACCCATCCTCATGTGCCTTCAAGAATACTTTAAAAAAGAAAGGCTTTTAAGTAAGACATTCATATGAGTCATCGGGTCTTTTTCTTTAAGAAGAGAAAGAGAGAGTTACGATAGCGAGCCCAGAAAACCATTTAGTTACTCATAGAAAACAACGAAGAAAGTATGGAAATAATGCAAACCATACCGTACTGCAAGTGGAAGAAAACGCGGCTCGACTCTTATATTGATGTCACTTCAATCTTCAAGTACAAGCACTCAGTTCCTCTCTCTCACAAGTTTTGATACTGGACTACAAAGTAAAAAATAAGATTACAACTTTTGTGCTAGCTAACAAAGAGCCTAAATCCGAAGAAAATAAACACAAATTCTAATCCTAATCTTCGCTGCATTTTTCCTTGCTGAAACCAGTATTTATAGCCAAAAATCAAACGAGGAGGATCCCGGGAAGATTGGGGGAGCAAACGCTCCCCCACTGCCACAAGATAGCCGCGGCAACGTGGCTTGGGCCGCGTTTCCGCGGCCCTGGTGTGGCCAGATGGCCACACCGAGTTGGGTGGAATTGCTGCTTTGGTGGGTATCCCGTATCATCTTCTGCTTTTTCTGTCTGCTCCAAACGTTGACGAAACAACCTTTGATTGTGTGGCTTCAACCGCTCGATTCAGGGAAGATTCTTCTCAACCTCTTGATATGCCAAGATTTAGCCCTGATTTCTTCATTTCGAATTTATTCTGAATTAATTCAGAATTTGGTGGGCTTTTGGGCTTGTTTCTCTTTTCTTTCTTTAAACACTTAGGCCTACATTTAGCAAAGAAAAGAAAACTTATTAATAGGATTTAATAACTAAAAAGCATGGTAAGGTGACAATGTAAATGCAACATATGTGACTAATCACATCCCCACACTTATCTTTTGCTCGCCCTCGAGCAAAACATCAGACTAATTCTAATCAATTATTAGACCACTTTCGCAGGTCACTCGATTGCACTGAGCATGTGCAACAAGCCGTTAAACCTCTAGGTTACCCCTAGAGGACGAGTTTTGTCTCGTGAGAGTTTTCAGCGGATTGCACCCACAAAATCCAAAAAGAAAGAGAAAAAAGTTAGTATTTTCGAAAAGTATTTTGAGAAGAGAAAATATTTGAAGTATATTTGTAAGGCTTTATGTAATCGATAAGTTATAGGAATATCAAAATTTTCATTCTTAAACTTAGTCTCTATTCAAAAACATGTCATCAATTAAAGTAAGGCGTCAAATTGTACTTCTCATCTAGTCTATTAATTTACCCTGAGTCGTATGCACTATCGTGACTGTGAAGTTGACTAAGGGTTTTTTTTAACATTAAATCCTATGCCTTATATTTATTTATTTTGGTGAAAATTTATTCCTCAATTTCATTAGGCTTTCTAATCTGCCCATGTAACGAGCATTCAGTCAGTGGCACCCAAACCAGACAGTTTTAGGGCACCAGGTGAGAAAACACCCCTAAGGACTTAAACACTCGAGCAGATAAGGTCACGAAATCAAGGTTTTTATTTATACGATGTACCCCTTTTCGGCGTGAATACTTATGCTTCATGAGGCATAAATACCCAGCTTAATCAGAGGATTTATATACACATTTTTTTCAAACTTATCTAATTATCTTTTGCATAAATACTAAGGCTTGTTTAGGCCAAAGCACCTAGCTAATCAATAATTAGACTTATTTTTTTTCATAATATATTTTTGTTGGCCCAAGGTTACAATCACCCGTTTTAGTGTGTTTTGATGATCACAAAACAAATATAGTTATTTGTACTAATCATGTTTGTTGTTTCAGTGTGTTTCAGGGTTCTAATGATTCTAGGAGCATTCTTCCCTAAAGTGTTGGCCGGAGGCCTTCCTCTCTAGTTTTGATGATGATTAACTCATGTAGTTATGTTTACTAATTATCTTGTGATTTTAGTTTCAGATCATTAAGAAAGATATTAGTTGGTGATTGCTTCAAAAAGAAGAGTTTGGAAGCTTTCACATGGTGATTCCAGGGCCCGAGCATCAAGATCATACATAGCCATGCTCGTTGGATCACGGTGTTTAGACCGAGTCGACTTGAAGATGGAAGATCATCAAGAAGACTTAGGTATCCATAGTTTAGTGTGTTTTAGATCCATTTGTAAAGCTTAGTATAGTTGATATGCTCAAGTGCATAACACACACGTTTTATGTTTGGATATTGGTTTTTCGGTTTTAGTTTAACCGATATTTGTTTTCATGAATAGTTGATCAAAACAACTTTACATGGTTTATGTATAGTAGATTCATTCTATACATGCATGATTAACTTCCTATACAAACTTATTTTGACTTTCCTATTCATGTGTTGAAAATTCAAGTTTGATAAAATACAAGTTTTGGTTTTTGGTAAAAATGTTTAAACACAAAAATAGTTCAAATTGCTTGATAATTGAGTTGAAATTTTTATCACATGTTTATGTATCAATGCAAAATGAAAAAACTATTTTTAGGTATTTTTACAAGACTTAAAAGATTTTTTAGAAATATTTTTAACATGTGTTTCTGACCCAGGACTGTGGCTGACAGGCCAGGTCGGTCGACCACACGAGTCGATCGCACCAAAGGCCGGTCGACCCTTGCGGTCGACCGACGTGCACAGGCTTGTGCACGTTTGACAGACACAGGGACGGTCGGCCGGGCGGCCGACCGGACCAGAGAGCTTTGCTCTCTGTATCTGGGCGGTCGGCCGGACGGTCGACCGGGTTTGCCTAACGGTCATATTTCTGACCGTTGGCGGTCGGCTGGGCCGGCCGACCGCTAGCCTGTCAGGCTGCCAGATCAGCCTAACGGCTAGTTTCTGTTTTGGCCTATATAAACCCCATTCCTTTGGGATTTTGGCTAAGGTTTTTACAAGAGAAAAATTGTTGTTTCCCTAGTGTTAAAAACAAGTTTTCAAAAGTGTTTTTGAGCTTTAAACTTCCAATCTTATTTGTTTTAGGTTTTTAGAAAAATCAAAGAAAAGAATATTTTGGGAGATTTGTCTTGGCTTTCATTTTCTATCTTTTACAAGAGTTTTCCCAAGTATTTTTCTTTGAGTTTTTGTTTTCCAAATACCTAGTTTTTCACACTTGAGCTTATCTTCTATCCTATTCTATTAGGATCTTGTTTTGTGGAAAAGAGAGATTGTTTGAGGTTGATAGAGCCTCCAAGTTGTAAACCCTCCTTTGCTTGTTTGTATCCCTCTTTGGTAGAGGTTGATCGGAGTGGTGTTTGCTCCCTCTAGTGAGAGGTGGAGATTGGTTGTAACCCTCTTCGGTAGAGGTGTTGGTTGTTATTTGGCTACGGGCCTACCCCTCGGTTGTGAGGCGGTGTTTGAGAGAGGAGTTTGGTACTCCCTTTGTTGTAATAAATCCTTCTCGGTGGAGGTTCCCTCGGTGGGAGATAGTGGATTGGAAATCCTTCACGGTGGTGAAGGAGGGATGTAGAGCTAGGGGCTCGAACCTCGAAACATATCTTGTTGTTAGCGTTTGATCCATTGTCTCCTAACTCTCTCTCTTTATTTTTTGCAAAGCATCATTCACATCATTCATATCATTCATATCTATTTGCTTGTGTTGTGCCTTACATATATTCATATTGCCTATTCATCTTATATGCTTGGTTGTTTGTGTGTGCCTCACTTGTACTTAACCACAAGAGCTTCATATAGCACCTCAACCCATATCTAGGGGAATCAAGGGGAGTTAGTCCGGAGCCCTTCACGGGGAATTCGGCTACACTTGTGTGTTGTACTAAGTGTGTTGCAAATAGTTTTTAAGCTTCCGCATTTAGCGCATTTAGTTCACTAGATTAGCATATCACCTATTCACCCCCCCTCTAGGTGATTTACAATTGGTATCAGAGCCTACGCTCCTGATACTTAGGCTTAACATCCTAGGAGTGAGATCCATTTGTTTGCTAATCTATTATTCGCATTTGCTTGTTTGCGCACACATATAGTTTGGGCCCATGGACTTCATGACCCCACCTATGTTTGACCCTTCCAACATTCTTGTTTGGAAGATTAGGATGTCCGTTTATTTACAAATCCTAGGACATAAGGTTTACCTTGCCATTACTAAGGAATCCTACCTTAGTGACAGCAAGCATATAGGGGCCAATGCACAAGCCCTTGAGGGCATTAGAAGCACGCTTTCAAAAGAATATCTTATGCATGTTTCTAATCTTGATTCCGCCTTTGCAGTGTGGAACAAGTTGACAACAACCACCACCTCCGAGCTTCAAATGCCAATCCAACAAGAGGAGGAGACTAGTGGAGAATTCGATTCACAATGCTATATGATCCAAGGGAATGACTCCCTTGAGGTACAATCGAAAACTCAACTAGATAGTTTTGATTCTAGTTCTTCATGTGATGATTATGATGCCCATGCCTTAAATGAAGAACTTTCCATTGTTTGCAAAAAATTAATAGAAAAATATAAGATTTTGAAAAAGAAAAGTCTAGGAATTGAAAAAAAAATAAAAGTTTGCATTCTAGACTTGACAAAGTTTTGCAAGAGAAGGTTGAGATGTATAATGAAAGGGATTCATTGAGATCTCAATTAGAACTTGCACTTAAAGAAATGAAGTTTTAATATCTAAAAATGATTGCCATGTTATTTTAAAGAAAAATGAAAACTTGTCTTCAAAAATTGATTTGTTTTAAAAGAGAATGTTGCTTTGAAAAACAAAATAATTTCTATTTCTAATATTTAAATGTTTGTTTAAAGAAAAATGATTGTTTGCAAAATAAGATTGATGCACATGTTTGCCATGCTAGGGTAGTTTCACCTAGATCACCTCTTGCATGCTCCACTTTATCTTCAAGTGTTAAAAATGATATAGATGTTTTGAAGAAAAGTGTTGATTGTTTGGGCTCCACTTTGAGCCAATGTGTAGTGGGTTATATACGTTTGGAATCCTTGTCTCGAAAGAAGCAAGTTCCATCTTTTCATGCACACCCCACGGCATACACATGCTTCTCACGGACACACCCATCACATGTATGCTCATGTGTACACTTGTACACATTGTGGACGTAAGGGCCACCTTGCTAAATTTTGCTTTGATAGATTACATGATGTAAATTTAGCAAAGAATTTTGTTTGGGTTAGGAATGATACTAACCCCCATGGACCCAATAAGATATGGGTACCAAAGACCACCCCTCGTATTTTTGATGTAGGTGTGGGCTCTCGCATGACGTGAGAGTTGCCGTACCTTGGAGTGGATGCGTTCCGTACTTAAAGGAGATCAATTGGATGCATCACTTTCAAGGGAAGTTTGGTGGGAAGACCACCATGTTTTGGAGACAAAGAGAGTTGCCTTCTAGGTTTTGGTAACGATTCCTAACTCCCATTTATTGTTTACATGCTTTCCATTCTATTCATTATAGCATGTTTCATTGTTTTGATTAGTATGTAAATGCCATGATTATTAGACTCTTGACATGCATGTATAGCATTTTGAGACACCCATATTTAATATGGTTTATTATTTTGTGTTCTCACCATTTGTTTAGCTATCATATTTATCATAGGTTTAATAACATGTGGATTTGCATAATAATCATGTTTATGTTTTTTTTCATGTTTATTTATATCTTATTTTTATGCTTCATGTGTTGATTACTTGTTTAAATGTTAGTTTTCATTAAGACTAGGTATATACTTGTACATATAGTGGGCCACAAATAAATCTATATATGTTTGAGCTTGAATGCTTATTTGAACCCATTAGATGTGCTAGTATAGTTTAGTTTTGATGATCCATGCGTTTTAAACTTGTATTCCCATTTTTGGATTTGTTACATGTTTTGTGTTTTATGTTTAACTTCATGTATATGTCTATTTTATCCAAATTATTGTTATACATATACATCCTTTTGAGCCACGTACCTTAATGCATATATCCTTGTGGACTCGTTGTGTTTGGATATGTATGTATACTTTAGTTTGTAAAGGACATACATATACCTTGAAGATTAAATAATTTTGATGATTTTCATGTTTTCATGTTTCAAGGAATATTGAGCTTAATTGAATATTTTTCATGATTATGATCTTCACATCTTATTTGTACACTCACATTTATTGTTACTCATGTGTTTGTTTTCATGAGTCATATTTATGCTTAATTGACTTAAGTGTTTTGATATCATGTGGATTTCTTATTTCATGAAAAACAATTTTTTTTTATTCCTTACTTGAAGGATTTCGTACTAGTTTACAAGTTTTTCATTTAACTAGTTGCCATATTCTTCATTTTGGTAGAGTTTTCAAACAAACTATATTTTTTAAACCTAATTTTGAAAACCCCTACCATCCAAGGGCGGTTGGTTGGGAGACCATGCCTCATGTATGCTTTATATTGAAAATTATTTTAAACTTGAACATGGTTGGGTGGTAGTTATATGAGATATACATTTGATCTTATTGTTGTTTCAATTGGTATCATTGAATTTTTTCAATTGGTATCAATTTTGACCTTCTTGTATACTCATATATGTTTGTATGTATGCTTTCATTTCAAAGAATATCAATTTCAATTGGTATCTACTTTTCATACATATATATTTTTGTTTATGCTAAGTTTGAGCTTCAACTTTGTTTCAATTGATTTAATTTTCAATTGGTATCTTATTTCAAGCCTATGCATTGTTTTTGTTGGTATTTCATAAAGGGGGAGAAAATCGATTTCATGTTTACAATTGGTATTTGTATTTCCACTCCCTTACTTTATGATAGAAAATAAAAAGTTTAAATTGATATCATATACTTTAAAAGGAAAAATACTCTCTTTTGATATCAAGATGTTTATTTGAAAGTTTTAAAATTTGGTATCCCAAAATTTGTTTAAAGAAAAATTCAAAATTTTTGATTTATATTGCATATATGCAAGGAGAGCTTAACATCTCTTCCACATATAGATTCATGATGAGTATATCTTGTATTGAAGAGCTTGACAATCTCTTCTTTATGTGGTACACGTGTGTAGGGGGAGCTTCACATCTCCTCTTATGCATTACATAGTGTACGTTATGTGAATTAGGGCTTGTCATCCCTCCTTCATGTAATGTATCTATGTAGGGAAGCTTCACATCTTCCTCTTCATGAATGTATATACCATATATCATTTATTGATTGATCTATGTTTACTTTCAATTGGTATCAAGATGCTACTTTGACATATTTTAAATTGATATCTTAATTGATTATCACCCCTATTTGGTTTTGTTTTTATTTTAGACAAAAAGGGGAGAACATTGTCTTTATTTACCCCTTTATTGATGATTGTTTCTTTGTATTAAAAGGGGAGAAGATTTTGTTTTGTTTTATTTTTTACCCCTTGTTGAAGATTAACAAAAAGGGGGAGAAAGATTTTGAGTTTGATTATGTTTTATATATGCATGTTTATGTTTTGCATATATTAAGTTTAATTTAGTTTAATTTTAATTGGTATCTAGAGCATGTTTTGTTTTGAACATTTCATTGTGTATCTAGAACCTTTTTATTTTTTATGCATTTCTATGCATTCATGTTTAAGAGCCTTCATTGCATATTTAATATTTATTTGTTTATGCATGAGTTAAGGGGGAGCTTCTTTGAAGCTTAACTTTAATCCATGCATATATAACTCCATGAGTTTTGTCATCATCAAAAAGGGGAGATTGTTGGCCCAGAGGCCTTCCTCTCTAGTTTTAATGATGATTAACTCATGTAGTTATGTTTACTAATTATCTTGTGATTTTAGTTTCAGATCATTAAGCAAGATATTAGTTGGTGATTGCTTCAAAAAGAAGAGTTTAGAAGCTTTCACATGGTGATTCCAGGGCCCGAGCATCAAGATCATACATAGCCATGCTCGTTGGATCACGGTGTTTGGACCGAGTCGACTTGAAGATGGAAGATCATCAAGAAGACTTAGGTATCCATAGTTTAATGTGTTTTAGATCCATTTGTAAAGCTTAGTATAGTTGATATGTTCAAGTGCACAACACACACGTTTTATGTTTGGATATTGGTTTTTCGGTTTTAGTTTAACCGATATTTGTTTTCATGAATAGTTGATCAAAATAAGTTTACATGGTTTATGTATAGTAGATTCATTCTATACATACATGATTAACTTCCTATACAAACTTATTTTCACTTTCCTATTCATGTGTTGAAAAATTCAAGTTGATAAAATACAAGTTTTGGTTTTTGGTAAAAATATTTAAACACAAAAATAGTTCAAATTGCTTGATAATTGAATTGAAATTTTTATCACATGTTTATGTATCAATGCAAAATGATAAAACTATTTTTGGGTATTTTTACAAGACTTAAAGATTTTTTAGAAATATTTTTAACATGTGTTTCTGACCCAGGACTGTGGCTGACAGGCCAGGTTGGTCGACCGCACGGGTCGACCACACCAAAGGCCGGTCGACCCTTGTGGTCGACCGACGTGCACAGGCTTGTGCACGTTTGATAGACACAAGGACGGTCGGCCGGGCGGCCGACCGGACCAGAGAGGTTTGCTCTCTGTATCTAGGCGGTCGGCCGGACGGTCGATCGGGTTTGCCCAACGGTCATATTTCTGACCGTTGGCGGTCGGCCGGGCCGGCCGACCGCTAGCCTGTCAGGCTGCCAGATCAGCCTAACGGCTAGTTTCTGTTTTGGCCTATATAAACCCCATTCCTTTGGGATTTTGGCTAAGGTTTTTACAAGAGAAAAATTGTTGTTTCCCTAGTGTTAAAAATAAGTTTTCAAAAGTGTTTTTGAGCTTTAAACTTCCAATCTTATTTGTTTTAGGTTTTTAGAAAAATCAAAGAAAAGAGTATTTTGGGAGATTTGTCTTGGCTTTCATTTTCTATCTTTTACAAGAGTTTTCCCAAGTATTTTTCTTTGAGTTTCTATTTTCCAAACACCTAGTTTTCCACACTTGAGCTTATCTTCTATCCTATTCTATTAGGATCTTGTTTTGTGGAAAAGAGAGATTGTTTGAGGTTGATAGAGCCTCCAAGTTGTAAACCCTCCTTTGCTTGTTTGTATCCCTCTTTGGTAGAGGTTGATCGGAGTGGTGTTTGCTCCCTCTAGTGAGAGGTGGAGATTGGTTGTAACCCTCTTCGGTAGAGGTGTTGGTTGTTGTTTGGCTACGGGCCTACCCCTCGGTTGTGAGGCGGTGTTTGAGAGAGGAGTTCGGTACTCCCTTTGTTGTAACAAATCCTCCTCGGTAGAGGTTCCCTCGGTGGGAGATAGTGGATTGGAAATCCTTCACGGTGGTGAAGGTGGGGATGTAGAGCTAGGGCTCGAACCTCGAAACATATCTTATTGTTAGCGTTTGATCCATTGTCTCCTAACTCTCTCTCTTTATTTTGTTTATATCATTCATATCTATTTGCTTGTTTTGTGCCTTGCATATATTCATATTGCCTATTCATCTTATATGCTTGGTTGTTTGTATGTGCCTCACTTGTACTTAACCATAAGAGCTTCATATAGCACCTCAACCCATATCTAGGGGAATCAAGAGGAGTTAGTCTAGAGCCCTTCACGGGGAATTCGGCTACACTTGTGTGTTGTACTAAGTGTGTTGCAAATAGTTTTTAAGCTTTCGCATTTAGCGCATTTAGTTCACTAGATTAGCATATCACCTATTCACCCCCCCTTCTAGGTGATTTACATAAAGGAAGGTGTTTTTGACTCAAGTCACCTCTTTTCGGGCTCAAGTATCAAGCTTTGCAAGATCACATATGGAGAAGCCCACTTGAAGACCTTGTAGTCAATTAGAACCAATGTAAGAAATAGTTTGTTAAAGTTTGAGGTTGTAGAATATTGGCTCTAGGACACACACACACATTTTTCGAAAGATACAGTTTTTAGTTTTGATGTTTTGTTTAAAGTTCATGCCTTGGTCTCTATACATGATTCAAAGTTTACAAATTTTATATCTTGTTTATATCATGTATTACTATCTTTCCAGCATGATACTTAGTAAAATTTTCCTACAAAAATTATTCTGAAAATTTTCAAAGTCCACAAATTCCTCTCTATTTTCTGTTTCAGGCTGGACCGGCCGACCGCACCGGTCGACCGGATCCTGTGTCAGGACGTGCACGCTTGTGCACGTCCGACGGCCGACCGACCGGGCGACCGGCAGAAAACAGATTGCTCACTGTTTTTTGTCGGTCGGCCGAACGGTCGACCGACCAAAAGTTTCTGCTCTCTGTTTTTTGTCGAGCGGTCGACCGGTCGACCCGAGCCCAACGGCTATATGCCAGCAGGGCTGACAGCCGACCGGGACGGTCGACCGCCAAGCTTTCCAGAGCCCAATGGCTCTTTCCTCTTTGTGATTTTCTGAAATCTGTTTTTGGATCTGTTTTTTGGCAGAACTTCCTTGAGTTTTTGGGATTATTTTGGGATCAAATGAGCTTAATTAAAATGTGTTTTAATCTCTTCCTCTCCCAATAAATAGAGGAGATAGGTCTCTTGCAAAATCACCAAGAAAAATCCCTAGTTTACAAGTTTTCAAAAGAAAGAAAAAGTTTCAAAGCTCTCAATTTTCTCTTGCATTCTTGGCTATTGTTTTTCAGTTGTGTTCTCAAGCAAGTTTCATCTACAACTGAGTTTGTTCTTCTCACTACACTTCTAGAGCCAAAATTCACATCCTCATTCTATAAGGAAGTTGTAAAGAGAAAGTTTGTAAGAAGTTTGTGATCCTTTTGGTGATCACTTGGCTACTTGTTCCTTCTTCTTGTTCTTGTTGAGATACCTCTTCGGTAGAGGTTTGTAAGTGGTGGAGTTCGGTACTCCGGTCTTCGGTAGACCTTGTAAAGTCCTTGGTGGATAGTGGAAACCCTTCACGGCGGTGAAGGCAGGGAGTAGAGCGGTGGCTCGAACCTTGAAACAAATACTTTGTGTTTGCGATTGATTTTCTCTTTGCTCTCTATTGGTCTTACTTTCTTGCTTGTGTTATTGCTATTCTTTCATACCTTGTGATATATCTTGTGTGCATTTCATAATTGCTTCAAATTCATTTCTTGTTACATTGTCGATCATTACTCATACAACAAGATTGTAATACGCACCTCAAACTCATATCTAGAGGAATCACGAGGAAGGAGTTCAGAGCCATTCACCGGGTATTCGGCTCTTAGTCTTGTTTTGAGTGATCGTTGCATCATTCATTCATACTTGTTTTAAAAAGATTGTTAGATTAGCATATACACCTATTCACCCCCCCTCTAGGTGTTTTCAATTGGTATCAGAGCATAGGTCTCTAGGCTCTTGGCTTAACAACCTTAGAGAGATCCTTTATTTGCTAATCTCCACATTCACTTCATACTCTTTCACTTAGGGCCTGTTTGTTTCGTTGCAAAATGTCACAAGTCGTAAGTCGTAAAATGAGAATGGAAAAAGTAAACTGTAGCAGAGAAAATATATTGTGTTTTACGGTGTTTGGTTGATAAAGTGAAGTGTAAATGGAAAAGTATATTGTGTTTTACGGTGTTTGGTTGATAAAGTGAAAGTGTAAATCGTAAAGTATATTGTGTTTTACGCTGTTTGGTTGGTAATGTAAAAGTGTAAGTGGAAAATTTGACCACAAAATTAACTGTAGCAGTGATTTAAATATTATAAATACTATTAATTAAATCTACTATTGCAAATTAAATTGTATTAATAAATTTGAGATAAAAAATTAATAATCTTAATATTTTATTTATAACAATAATATTAATAAAATATTAGTATAAATAGTAAAATATTAACTAAATAAATAATATAAAATTTTAAGAAAATCTAAAGAACATTAATAAAATTTTAAGAATACTAATAAAATATAAATATTAAAAATCTTATAACAATAATAAAATATAGTTATAATATTATAATATTAAAATACTTGAAAATTATTATAATATAAATTTTATTATAATATTATTGTAATATTATAGAAATATAAATTAACAAAGTAAAATATAATTATAATTTAATAATAAATTATCATTATAGTATTATTATACTAAATTATTATTACAATATTAGCATAATAAAATATATTATGATATTAATAAAGTAATTTTTATATTAAAAATTAAATAATTAAATATATAGTAATTTTATATTAAAGTATAATATTGTTATATTAATAAAATATTAACTCTAAATAAAATAATAAAAAATGGAATACGTATTAATAAAATAATAAAGTATTAAATAAAATTAAATAAAATAGTAAATTAAAATAGTAAAATATTAAATATTAAAACAATATTAAAAACAATAAAAAATTAAAGATTAAAAATATAAAAATTAAATAATTAAATAACAAATGAACACTATTTAAAATATTAATATTTAATATATTAAATTATATATTGATTATCAAGTAACTGTTTTGAACTGTAAGTGTATTACAAGTGAGAGTTACATGACTACAAAATTAACTGTAGCAACTGCAAGTGAGAAAATATGAGTGTAAAAGTGAGCTTTACATGACCACAAATTTAACTGTAGTAACTGCAAGTGGAAAAAGAAGAGTTGCATTTTGCAACTTATTTTTCAGCGAAACAAACAACGGAAAATAGAAAAAAAGTTTTACGACTTGCGTTTTGCGGCGAAACAAACACGCCCTTGGTAAAAATGGCCAATGGAATTAGACCCCCCCAAAGTTTGATGGCCTTAACTTTCCCATATGGAAGGTTAAGATGACCGTTTTCTTGCAATCCCTAGGAAGTCGGGTTGCAAAGGCGATGACCAAACCATTTAGTGCACCCACCGATGATGAGTCCACTTGGTCCGAAATTGAGACCAAAGAATTTGATGCTAACTCTATAGCACACTATGCATTACTTCAAGCACTTAATGATGATGATATTGCTAGAGTAATACATTGTAAATCCGCATTTGAAATTTGTCACATTTGGTTGTTACACATGAGGGGACCTCACAAGTGAAGAGGGCTAAGATAGACCTTCTTCGGTCCCAATATGAGAATTTTTCTATGAATGAAAATGAAACCATAGATGATATGGTTACTAGATTTACCAAGATTACTAATGGACTTTCTTCTCTAGGTGATGGTATTGACAACAACCAAAGAGTAAGGAAGATCATCCGGGCTCTTCCTCCTTCATGGGAAGTCAAAGCAACTACCTTGAAAGAACTCAATGACAAGGAGGAGATGGAGCTTATAGGTCTCATTGGGAACCTCAAGACCCATGAAATGGAAAGAAAAGCAAGAGAAGAAATGGCCCCCTCTAAGAAGAAAACTATTGCCTTCAAGAGTCAATCCTCATACTTCGACGAAGACGATGAAGAAGAAGATGACGAAGAGCTCTCACTTCTTGTTAAGAACGTTCGGAGGATATATAACAAGGCAAAGTTCCAAGGTAGAAGGAGATGGCAAGGAGGCAAAGAAGAGAGGAAAATTATTTGCTTCAATTGCCAAAAACCGGGTCATATTGTTGCGGAATGCCCGGATAAAGTCAAGCCTTCCACCTCTAAGAAGCTTTACAAGAAGAAAGCATTGAAGGCTACATGGGATTCCGAGAGTGAATCCGAGGAAGATGTTGACTCCGCCAACATGTGCTTCATGGCTAATGAAGGCACAAGCAAGGTAACCCCTTCCACCTCTTTTGATGATGAGCTTTCCATGGATGAATTAGAAGAAGCATTTGTAGAACTCTCACATAACTATGAAGTTCTTAAGAAAAAGTATTTAAATATGAAAAAGGAAAATGAGTCTCTTAATCATCATGTTTTTACTCTTACTAAAGAAAAAGATGAATTATCTTCTACTTTAGTTTTCACCCAAAAAGATTTTGATAACTATAAGATTTCTTGCAAGGGTAAGTTTCCACAAGTTAATGAAAATGAGATTTCCATGCTAAAAGAGAAAATTGATTCTTTAGGAGTTGTTTTGAAAAAGTGTGAATTTGACAAGAATAGACTTGAGGCTATGTTTCCTAAGAAACAAGCCCCTAAGAAACAAGCCCATGTTATGCATGGTCATAAATCACAACCTTTACATCATGCCAAACCCCCAAACATGCTCACCCTCCACACACTCATCATGCATTCATGTATGGGAAGGTATTTTCATGCACTTTTTGTGGCCGTAAAGGTCACTTAGTTAAGTTTTTCTATGATAGACTTAATGCATCTCATCATAATGTTTGGGTTCGAAATACTAACTTTCAAGGACCCAAGAAAATTTGGGTACCAAAGTCAATGAACTTGTTAAATGATGTAGGTACTTTCCAAGGCTCAACGACGTAAAGGATTGTGGTATCTTAATAGTGGTTGCTCAAGGCACATGACTTGGGATATCAACAACTTTGCAACCCTATCAAGATACCATGAAGGTGGCACCGTCACCTTCGGAGATGATGCCAAAGGTAAAATCATCGGTATTGTAATATTAAACTTGGTACATCCCCTTTAATAGAAAATGTTGTTTTAGTTGATGGACTCAAGCATAATCTCTTGAGTATTAGTCAACTTTGTGATAAAGGTTTTGATGTTGTTTTTGATAACATAGCTTGTAGAATTTTTGATAGACAATCTAATACATGTATATTTTTCGGTTTTCGTAAAAGCAATATGAACATGATTGACTTGTCTAATATGTCTTGCAATATTACTTGTTTGAAAGCCCTCGATGATGACTCTTGGTTATGGCATAGAAGATTAGGCCACATTTCTTTTGACCATCTATCTAGGTTAAACAACAAGGAATTGGTGAAGGGTATTCCTTACTTGAACTTTGAAAAGGACCGCGTTTGTGACGCGTGCCAACTTAGGAAACAAACCAAGTCCTCTTTCAAGTCAATTAAGGATATCATGACATCACGTCCCTTGGAGTTGATCCATATGGATTTGTTTGTCCTACTCAAACCAAAAGTCTAAGTGGAATCGTTTTGCATTTGTTTTGGTTGATGATTTTTCGCGTTTTACATGGGTTTTCTTTTTAGAGCATAAAAATCAAGCCTTTTCACATTTTCAAGCCTTTAAGAAAAGAGTTGAAAAGGAAAAAGATTCTTCAATTTTAAGTATAAGAAGTGATAGAGGAGGTGAATTCATTAAACTACCCTTTATCACTTTTTGTGAAGAACATGGAATTAAGCATGAACTATCTTGTCCTAGAACTCCACAACAAAATGGAGTAGTTGAACGGAAAAATCGGACATTACAAGAGATGGCTAGGACAATGATTAGTAAATACGGTCTCCCACATTATTTGTGGGCCGAGGCGTTAATACATCATGCTATATATCAAATCATGTTTTCTTATGCAAAAATACTTCAAAAACATCTTTTGAGATTTATTTTTCTAGAAAGCCAAATGTTTCATGTTTTAAAGTTTTTGGATGCAAATGTTTTGTTTTAAATACAAAGACAATTTGGGAAAATTTGATGCTAGGTCTTATGAAGCAATCTTTGTAGGCTACTCAAATACTAGTAAATCTTATAGAGTTTTCAATAAGTCATCTTAACTATTGAAGAGTCTATACATGTAAAATTGAGGAATCTAATGTGTTTGTTAAGAATGTTGTAGAAATAGATTCTTTGCATGAAGACATGGAGAAAGTCACTTTGAAGGACTCACCTACTATTGAAGACATGCCAAAGGATGATGAAGGAAGTGCAACTAAGGATCAAGAGGCTCAAGGAAATGAAATTCAAAGAATTGAACTAGAGCCTACTCAACAACTTCCAAAGGATTGGAGATACAATCCACATCATCCCAAGGACCTTGTTTTAGGTGAAGTATCTCAAGGGGTAACTACTCGTTCTCAACTTCATGACTTTTGTGGACACTATGCTTTTATTTCTCATGTTGAACCCAAAAGCGTCCTCGAAGCCGAGGCCGACTCATATTGGTTGCTAGCCATGCAAGAGGAACTCAATCAATTTGAGCACAACTAAGTTTGGCACCTTGTTCCTAGGCCCCACGATAGACCAACAATTGGTACTAAGTGGATCTTTAAGAACAAGTGGATGAGTCGGGTAACGTTGTTAGGAATAAAGTTAGGTTAGTTGCCCAAGGTTACACTCAAATTGAAAGTATCGATTTTGATGAAACCTTTGCACCCGTAGCACGGCTTGAAGCCATACGGATGACACTTGCATTTGCTTCATATAAAGATTTTAAGTTTTTTCAAATGGATGTGAAAAGTGCTTTGTTAAATGGATTTATTGAAGAGGAGGTGTATGTTGAACAACCCCCTGGGTTTGTTGATCCTACACATCCGAATTTTATTTTCAAACTTGACAAAGCTCTTTATGGTTTAAAACAAGCCCCTAGGGCTTGGTATGAAAGGCTTTCTTCATTTCTAATTTCAAATAGTTTTAAGAAAGGAAAAATTGATACAACTTTGTTTACAAAACATGTAGAAAATGATATTCTTATTGTGCAAATTTATGTGGATAATATCTTTTTGGTTCTACTAATGAAACCCTTTGCCAAGTTTTTGAATCATGCATGAAGGGAGAATTCGAAATGTCTATGATGGGTGAGCTCAACTATTTCCTTGGTCTCCAAATCAAGCAAAGAAAGGATGGGATTTTCATCAATCAAGCCAAGTACACAAAGGAACTTATCAAGAGATTTGGACTTGAAGGAACTAGAACTAGTAAAACTTCCATGGCAACAACCACCAAGCTTGACAAGGATGAACAAGGTAAAAGTGTAGACATTAAGCTTTATCGTAGCATGATTGGTAGTTTATTGTATTTGACGGCTAGTAGGCCGATATTATGTTTTGTGTATATCTTTGTGCTCGTTTTCAATCATGTCCTAAGGAGTCTCATTTTGTAGCGGTAAAACGCATTATTAGATACCTTAAGGGCACAATTGAAATGGGTTTGTGGTATCCGAAAACCGGACTATTTGAAATAAAGAGTTTTTCGGATGCCGACTATGCGGGTTGTAGGGTAGATAGGAAGAGTACAAGTGGAACATGTCAATTCCTTGGTAATTGTCTTGTTCTTGGTCTTCCAAAAAGCAAAATTCGGTAGCCCTTTCAACCGTCGAGGCGGAGTATGTTGCAGCTGGAGCTTGTTGTGCACAAGTTCTTTGGATGAAACATACTCTCCTTGACTATGATTTGCATTTTGATCATATTAAAATATTTTGTGATAATACTAGTACTATTCATATGACTAAAAATGCAAATCAACATAGTAAAACCAAGCACATTGACATTAGATATCACTTTCTTAGAGATCATTATGAGAAAGGTGATATTGATATTGATTATGTTTCTACCGATTTTCAACTTGCCGATATTTTTACAAAACCTCTAGACTATGCTAGATTTTCATTTATTTGTGGTGAGTTGAATGTTTGTATTATAGATTCTTGAAAGAAAATTTTCTTATTTTGTTTACCCTTTTTGATGTATGACAAAAAGGGGAGAAAAAGTTTAGTTTATTAGTTTAGTTTATTTTAACTTTAGAGTTTTTAAGTTTTTATGCACTTTGAATTTTGTTTTGTGCATTGTGTTTTATACTTTATGTATGTAGGCATTCATTTTTATACATAGTCATTCTTTTATACATAGCATAATTTGAGGGGGAGCTTCCATGCTCCTTTCCCATGTTTAAAATAACTATATGTTTTGTCATCATCAAAAAGAGGGAGATTGTTGGCCCAAGGTTACAATCACCCGTTTTAGTGTGTTTTGATGATCACAAAACATATATAGTTATTTGTACTAATCATGTTTGTTGTTTCAGTGTGTTTCATGGTTCTAATGATTCTAGGAGCATTCTTCCCTAAAGGAAGGTGTTTTTGACTCAAGTCACCTCTTTTCGGGCTCAAGTATCAAGCTTTGCAAGATCACATATGGAGAAGCCCACTTGAAGACCTTGTAGTCAATTAGAACCAATGTAAGAAATAGTTTGTTAAAGTTTGAGGTTGTAGAATATTGGCTCTAGGACACACACACATTTTTCCAAAAATACAGTTTTTTGCTTTGATGTTTTGTTTAAAGTTCATGCCTTGGTCTCTATACATGATTCAATGTTTACAAATTTTATATCTTGTTTATATCATGTATTTCTATCTTTCCAGCATGATACTTAGTAAAATTTTCCTACAAAAATTATTCTGAAAAATTTCAAAGTCCACAAATTCCTCTCTATTTTCTGTTTCAGGCTGGACCGGCCGACCGCACCGGTCGACCGGATCCTGTGTCAGGACGTGCACGCTTGTGCACATCGACGGCCGACCGACCGGGTGACCGGCAGAAAACAGATTGCTCACTGTTTTTTGTCGGTCGGCCGAACGGTCGACCGATCAAAAGTTTCTGCTCTCTGTTTTTTGTCGGGCGGCCGACCGGTCGACCCGAGCCCAACGGCTATTGCCAGCAGGGCTGACGGCCGACCGGGACGGTCGACCGCCAAGCCTGCCAAAGCCCAACGGCTCTTTCCTCTTTGGTGATTTTCTGAAATTTGTTTTTGGATCTATTTTTTGGAAGAACTTCCTTGAGTTTTTGGGATTATTTTGGATCAAATGAGCTTAACTAAATGTGTTTTAATCCCTTCCTCTCCATATAAATAGAGGAGATAGGTCTCTTGCAAAATCACCAAGAAAAATCCCTAATTTACAAGTTTTCAAAAGAAAGAAAAAGTTTCAAAGCTCTCAATTTTCTCTTGCATTCTTGGCTATTGTTTTTCAGTTGTGTTCTCAAGCAAGTTTCATCTACAACTGAGTTTGTTCTTCTCACTACACTTCTAGAGCCAAAATTCCCATCCTCATTCTATAAGGAAGTTGTAAAGAGAAAGTTTGAAAGAAGTTTGTGATCCTTTTGGTGATCACTTGGCTACTTGTTCCTTCTTCTTGTTCTTGTTGAGATACCTCTTCGGTAGAGGTTTGTAAGTGGTGGAGTTTGGTACTCCGATCTTCGGTAGACCTTATAAAGTCCTCGGTGGATAGTGGAAACCCTTCACGACGGTGAAGGTGGGGAGTAGAGCGGTGGCTCGAACCTCGAAACAAATACTTTGTGTTTGCGATTGATTTTCTTTTTGCTCTCTATTGCTCTTACTTTCTTGCTTGTGTTATTGCTATTCTTTCATACCTTTAATATATCTTGTGTGCATTTCATAATTGCTTCAAATTCATTTCTTGTTACATTGTCGATCATTACTCATACAACAAGATTGCAATACGCACCTCAAACTCATATCTAGAGGAATCACGAGGAAGGAGTTCAGAGCCCTTCACTGGGTATTCGGCTCTTAGTCTTGTTTGAGTGATCGTTGCATCATTCATTCATACTTATTTTAAAAAGATTATTAGATTAGCATATACACCTATTCACCCCCCTCTAGGTGTTTTCATTTTTTTATAAGGCATAAGAGTCTCTGTTTTTAAACCCCAAGTGTGTAAGTGTATTTAGTGTGCATATGTCATCAAGGGAAATATCAAGACTAAATTTTCACAAATTTTCTTCTTGACCTTAAAAATCAAACAAGTTATCTTATTTTGACCAAGTGTAAGAAATCCTGATTATGATTCTCCTATTCCTTAAAATTAACTTAATTTCTTACAAAAAATATATCAAAATATTATCTACCCCTTTCAAAAAGTTTTTTTTGTTTTTTTTCTATATATATATTTTTCTTTTTTTTTTTATATTAGTTAGTCATGTTAGAACCCTCCCCCACACTTATCTCATGCATTGTCCCTAATGTATAAAAGAAATGTATAAAAGCATGAAATAAAATGGAAAGGAGAAAAGTTACCGATACACTGGGTCAAAAAGACCCATTTCCGTTTCATTTATCGGCACCGATTCCAAGAAAGGTTTAAGGCGTTGACCATTTACCTTAAAGTTATTTCCATTCTTGGTGTCACTGATCTCAACTGCACCGTGTAGAAACACGATTTTTACAACGAATGGCCCAGTCCATCTCGATTTTAATTTTCCTGAAAAAAGATGAAGCCTAGAATTATAGAGTAAGACTTTTTGTCTAGGGACAAAGGTTTTTCTTATGATGTGCTTGTCATGGAAAATCTTGACTCTATCTTTAGTGATCCTAGCATTTTCATAGGCCTCATTTCTCAATTCCTCCAATTCGGAAATTTGTAATTTCCGAAGGTCACCGGCCTTAGTCAAGTCGAAATTCAGCTGCTTGATTGCTCATAAGGCTCGGTGCTCTAACTCAACGGGCAAGTGACAAGGTTTGCCATAGACTAACCTATAAGGAGACATTCCTAGAATCGTCTTGAAAGCGGTCCTGTAGGCTCATAGAGCATCTACAAGTTTGATGGACCAATCTTTACGGTTTTGGTTCACAGTTTTCTCCAAGATAAGCTTGACTTGTCTATTGGAAACCTCAACTTGCCCACTGGTTTGAGGATGATAAGGTGTGACAACTTGTGAGTTATGGTATACTTTCGCATAAGAGCTTCAAAAGACCTATTGCAAAAGTGAGTGCCATTATCACTGATGATAGCACGAGGGGTTCCGAAGCGTAAAAAAATGTTCTCTTTCAAAAACTTTACGACAACTTTGTTATCATTAGTTTTACAAGGAATGACTTCTACTCACTTGGACACATAATCCATAACAACCAATATGTATTAGTTCCCAAATGAATTAGGAAATGGACCCATAAAGTCGATGCCTCAGACATCAAAGAGTTCTATTTCTAGAATTAGATTGAGGAGCATCATATTTTGGTTTGAAATCCTTCCGACCATTTGGCATCTAGGGCACGTCTTGCAAAATTCATAAGCATCCTTGAACAGAGTGGGCCAATAAAACCCACTTTGTAGCACCTTTTCAGTAGTCTTGCGGGGACCAAAGTGTCTACCGCATGCAAATTCGTGACAAAAGGATAGAACACTCTTAACCTCCTCATCGAGAATGCATTTCCTAATAATTGGGCAGAACAGTACTTGAAAAGATACGGTTCCTCCCAAAAGAAATACCGGACTTGGGATAAGAATCGGTAAACATCATTTTTGGACCAATAAGACGGAGTTTGGTTTGTGACTAAGTAATTCACTATATCAGCAAACCAAGGTTCCTAGAGATAGCTAAGAGATGTTCATCAGGAAAATCCTCATTTATGGGTAATTCGTTGCATGGAGAATTAGGGATCCGTGAGAGGTGGTCAGCAACGACATTTTCTACGCCTTTCTTATCTCGAATCTCAAGATCGAATTCTTGAAGAAGGAGGATCCAACGAGTGAGTCGGGCCTTGGCATCCTTCTTCATCATGAGGTACCTAAGCGCAGAATGATCAGTGAAAATGGTGGTTTTGGACCCTAGTAGGTAGGGACGAAATTTCTCTAAAGCAAACATACTGCCAAGAATTCCTTCTCAGTCGTAGTGTAGTTCAATTGAGCATCATTGAGAGTCCTACTAGAGTAGTAAATCACATGCTGCTTGTTATCAATGCGTTGTCCTAGGACAGCGCCTATGGAAAAATCTGAAGCATCGCACATGATTTCGAACGGCTTAGACCAATCCGGTGCAGATATGATTGGTGCAGAAATAAGTTCTCTCTTAAGCTTCTCCCAAGAGTTTATGCATTCAGCATTGAAAGTGAAGGACACATTCTTAGCTAATAGATTAGTCAAGGGCCTAGCAATTTTGCTAAAATCCTTGATAAATCTTCGGTAGAAACCAGCGTGTCCTAAGAAGGATCTAATGTCCTTAACGCATTTGGGCATAGGAAGCTTAGCAATAACCTCGATTTTGGCTCTATCCACTTCAATTCCTTTCTTGGAGATTTCATGACCCAAGACAATTCCATGTTTTACCATGAAGTGGCATTTCTTCCAGTTTAGTGTCAGATTTTTCTCAGCACAACGTTGGAGGACGAGTTCTAAATGGTGGAGACATTGAGTGACTGAATCTCCATAGATGGAGAAATCATCCATAAAGATCTCTAAGAATCGTTCTACCATATCAGAGAAAAGACTCAACATGCAACATTGAAACGTTGTCGGTGCATTGCATAAGCCGAAGGGCATTCGACGATAAGTAAATGTCCCAAATGGACATGTAAACGTAGTCTTTTCTTGGTCCTCAGGAGCGATAGGGATCTGGTTATACCCCGAGTAACCGTCCAAGAAACAGTAATACTCGTGACCCGCCAAACGTTCAAGCATTTGATCAATGAAGGGAAGTGGAAAATGGTCCTTACGAGTTGCAGCATTCAGCTTCCTATAGTCGATGCAAACTCAGATCTTCGTGGAAAGTCGAGTTTGAACCAACTCTTTGTTCTCGTTTTCTACTACGGTGAAACCGGATTTCTTTGGAACCGCGTGGACAGGACTGACCCATTGGCTATTAGAAATGGGATAAATTATCCCATTGTCTAAGAGTTTTATGATTTCAGCATGAACAGCCTTTTGCATTATAGGGTTTAACCTACGCTGCGGGTCTCTCTTAGGTGTGGTATCTTCATTGAGATGAATGCGATTTTGAACGATGGTTAGACTTAATCCCTTGATATTAGTCATAGTCCACCCAATGGCTTCCCTATGTTTTTTTAGAATAGCTTTCAGATCTTCTTCTTCCCCGTCATTTAAATGGGAGGCAATGATGACAGGAAAGGTCTCTTGTTCGCCTAGATAGGCGTACTTGAGATGCACAGATAGGACTTTCAATTCTAAGGAAGAGGAAGGCTCACTGGAAGGACTAGTCAAATCTGTTAGCTCCATTGTTGGTGAAATAGGGTTTGAGGCCCAATTCACAGCAGAATCTACAACCTGATTAAGATTAAAGTCGTCAGACTCTAACCCGAAGTCACAATCTGTTTCTAATTCCATTTCTTCCCCATGTTCACTTGTCAAGTTCTCAATTAGGTTGACTTCAAATGTTTGGTCCTCAATATCGCGGGGTTGTTTTCCTAGATTGAAGACATTAACTTCTCTAGTCATGTCCCCAAAGGTTAACCTCATAGACCCATTCCTACAATTGATGATGGCATTAGAAGTAGCAAGGAATGATCGTCCTAGGATAACAGGAGTTTGAGCCCTATGATTAGAGTTGGACACAGGTTGTGTCTCCAGAACTATGAAATCGACAGGGTAAATGAACTCTCCTACCTGGATCAGGACATCATTAATCTCCCCTTTTGGAACTTTAACAGAACGGTCAGCCAGTTGGATAGTGACTCGAGTTGGACTAAGATCGCCCAACCCGAGTTGTTGATAAACTAAGAATGGAAGCAAGTTGATACTTGCCCCCAAGTCAAGAAGTGCACGACTAATCTCGGCTTGTCCTATTGTGCAGGCAATGGTGGGACTACCTGGATCCTTGTACTTGACAGGGATCAGACCCGATAATAGCTCACTAATGTTAGTGGCTAAGAAGACCTTTTTTGGAACATTAGTCTTTCTCTTCTTGGTGCACTTGTCCTTAAGAAACTTAGCATAGGAAGGGACTTGTTGGATGGCATCAAGAAGTGGCACATTTATCTTCACTTGGTTAAATATCTCGATTATCTTGTCCATGTGAGGATTTTGCTTGTTGTTTTTCAGCCTATTAGGAAATGGTACTATAGGCTGGTGCACCTGGCTGGCTGACTTGTCTTTTTCAGATTCGTCAGAATTGAAAGAAATTGGATTAAATGAGGTGAAAGCTTGATTGTGGTTGTGCTGAATGGGATTGGTTGGTGTTGACACTTGGTTATCAACTCTCTTTCCTGACCTCAATGTATGAACATCATTACATTGATTAAATAAATGATCCTCAGCCAAATGAGCTTGTTGAGAATTCCTTGGATTGGTGACTGGCTGACTAGGCAGGGTACCCTTTTGTTTCTCATTCTATGGTGTGGCTAGTTGACTCATTTGAACCTCTAACCTCTGGATAGTTTGCATGAGAGAATCTTGGTTTTCATATATCTCTCCATGTTTCTTTCAAAGTCAGTCATTCTCCTTTCTAATTGAGGATTCTGGAAGGAGGATTGGGGAGCTTGGTTGGGAAAGTTCTGTTGATAATTCGGAAAGTTTGGTGGATGGTTGGGAGAATTATTATGGAAATTGGAGAAGTTGGGTTGATGATTGGAAGAATTATTACCATGATGGAAGTGGCTAGTATGATTTGATCGTGAATGGTCAGAGTTATTTTGGCTCCATGAGAAATTAGGGTAATTTCTTCAGCCAGGATTGTACGTGGGTGCGTAAGGGTTATTGTTCAGCCTTGAAAAGGCTGCATTCATCGGTTCATGGTAGGGTTGCTAAGCCTGAAACACAGGGCACTCCTCGAACACATGATTCATGGCTTGACAGTAAGTACAGCCCGGGGTTGGAAATTGGTTCGGACTGACTTGATTGACTGGACTTGGTTCTTTCATTTCTTGAGCTTCCAATCTTCTAGTCAGGTTAGCTAACTTAGCCTCATTAGCGATGGATGATTCGATAGAATGGAAAACTCCTTTTGAAGAGATGGAGTTAGGATTCCTAGAGGTCTCACTAGCAGATTCCCATTGGATGGTCTTCTCAGCTAGATTTTCATACAAATCTCATCCTTCATCTTCATCTTTCTGCAAGAAACCCCCTTGGCACATACTTTCTAAGAGGGTTTTGGTGGAATAGTCTAAACTGTCATAAAGAATTTGGCACTGTCGCCATTTCTCTATTCCATGATGTGGACATTGGACAAGGAGGTCTTTAAAGCGTTCAAAGTACCTCCAGAACGGTTCACTAGGTTCTTACTTGAATTGCATGATCGTCTTCCTAATGAGAGTGGTTTTATGGATTGGATAGAATTTCTTCAAGAAGACCTTGATGAAACCATCCCAGGATGTGATAGAACCGGTCGCTAAGCTGTAAAGCCACTTCTTTGCTAGGTCCTTAAGTGCGAAAGGGACAAATCTCAACCTAATAGCATCGTCTACAAGGTGTGAGATTTTCATCATTAGACATACTTCCTCAAATTCTCTTATGAAGAAGTAGGCATCTTCGGACTCTAGGCCATGAAACTTGGGGAGTGTGTTGATGAATTGAGGCTTGAGCTCAAAATTGTATTCACCAACCGATAGAAGTAGAATGCAAGATGGAAGTGAGGTTCTAATGGGGTAGAACCTATCCTGTAGTGATGTTGATTGAGCCATTACCGGATCTGGTCTTGGTTCAAACTTGGGTGGTGATGTGTTTTTAGTCAACCTAGATGAATTAGGGTCTCTCGACCACACTTGCATACACAAACACAATCACAATCACAATCACAACAAGTTCAAACAACAGTCAACAAGAGTAATCAACCAAGCCTAGTCTAAGGTAACCTCGACCTAGACAACTCCTAACTGGTTGATTATCCACAGGAGGTAGAATGTAGACTTTGACCACAAGCTAATCAGCCAGGTCAGGGTAAGATTGGTGGGAGGTTATCCGTCAAAGACGTTCCTTAATTAAGTAACCACCAATCTTCGGGCTTTCGGCCCTCAATCCCCTTCCTAGACACTGATTTCGCAGGAGTCAATTTCCAACACCTTCCCTCTTTAGGATAATCTCCTAGTGAGCTCGAGATGTCCCTAAGGCCAATGTCTATCAGATTTTACTTAGGCTTAGCTTTGTGAGTGCTTGGAATCTGATTTTTGGGCTAAGGAAGGGTGATTAAATCCCCACCTTATCTTGTTATTGGGTGTTGCCCTTAAAATCAATTTTGTGCAAGTGTACAAGATAAACAAGATTCACTCAAAGCAATATAAATCAACCAAGAAATGAGTCCTATTCTGAATGCAATGCGTACGTACCTTGCACCAGCACTCTTCAACAGTAAAGTAAATGAATTGAAAAGACTTGTGCCTAGAATGCAAACGTCTAATTAATTTTTTAAACTTTTCAATAAGTGTTTTACTGTTGGCTTAAAACAGGGACGGTGGATAGCAGAAATAGCACAAATATAACATATAAAAACTTAAATTTTTGCGAGCAATATGTCCTGCAAAAAAGTTTTTAGTAGTCTAATGAATTTTTCAGTTTTGCAACGCAATTTCTTGAAATTCTGTTTCCTACTTTCGAGAGTAGGGGCACAGAATTTGCAAATCTTCTCTTGCAAAGCTTGAATACTAGATCTGAATCTTCAAGTCCCTGAAACAACACACAAAACTTGTTACAAAATAACTACACCGTTCCATCCCCGCAACGGCGCCAAAAAATTGATTGCTAATAAAAGGAACAATCAAAGAGTTTAAGAATTTACCGTGCAGCTTGTGGCTAACGGGTCGTGTCCACGAGGAGGAATACGATGGAAGCTTTTCGGTGAATCATTCAAAAACAAGGAATTGCATTCGTTTTTTAATGGAAAGAGGATGGAAAGAAAGAGATGATTAAAAGAGAAATTGCAACTTTTTAGAAAAGGTTTTGAGAAGGTGATTTAGAAAACTTGAGAATTATTTTGTTGTTTTATAATAAGAAAGCAAATCTGGGCTCACTATCTCACTACTCAATTGTTCATTCTTCTCTTAAAATGTTAAGTGACTCAAGTGATCATTTGCAAAACTTAAAATTTATTTTTAGAAAGTTTGAAGCAAAGCACATAAGATGGTTAGAAGAGTTTAGTCTTTTCTTCAAGAAATCGTTAGAATTGAATATTAAATCATCAAGCGCGAAGAAGAAAGAATGAAGTAAAAATAATTCAAGAGATGTTCATGAAAGAAGTGAGAGTTTAACAATCCAAACCCATCCTCATGTGCCTTCAAGAATACTTTCAAAAAGAAAGACTTTTAAATAAGGCATTCATATGAGTCATCGGTCTTTTTCTTTTAAGAAGAGCAAGAGAGAGTTACGATAGCGAGCCCAGAAAACCATTTAGTTACTCATAGAAAACAACGAAGAAAGCATGAAAATAATGCAAACCATACCGTACTGCAAGTGGAAGAAAACGCGGCTCGACTCTTGTATTGATGTCACTTCAATTTTCAAGTACAAGCACTCAGTTCCTCTCTCTCACAAGTTTGATACTGGACTACAAAGTAAAAAATAAGATTACACTTTTGTGCTAGCTAACAAAGAGCCTAAATCCTAAGAAAATAAACACAAATTCTAATCCTAATCTTCGCTGCATTTTTCCTTGCTGAAACCAGTATTTATAGCTAAAAACTAAACGAGGAGGATCCCGAAAAGATTGGGGGAGCAAACGCTCCCCCAACTGCCACAAGATAGCCGCGGAAACACGGCTTGGGCCGCGGTGTGGCCAGATGGCCACACCCAGTTGGGTGGAATTGCTGCTTTGGTGGGTATCCCGTATCATCTTCTGGTTTTCTTATTTCTGCTCCAAACGTTGACGAAACAGCCTTTGATTGTGTGGCTTCAACCGCTCGATTCAAGGAGGATTCTTCTCAACCTCTTGATATGCCAAGATTTAGCCCTGATTTCTTCATTTCAAATTTATTCTAAATTAATTCAGAATTTGGTGGGCTTTTGGGCTTGTTTCTCTTTTCTTTCTTTAAGCACTTGGGCCTACATTTAGCAAAGAAAAAGAAAACTTATTAATAGGATTTATTAGCTAAAAAGCATGGTAAGGTGACAATGTAAATGCAACATATGTAACTAATCAAGAGTCCAAAGATGCGTACTTCTTTATAAGGGAATTTGAGAAAGTATGTCTTATAATGAGAATACTCCAGCTCGAAGACGATGCTGTTAGGTTACGTTTCATTCCTTTTTCCTTAAGGACTAGCCAAGAAAGGCTTTATAGTTTGGCGATAGATTTTGTCACATCGTGGGACGATTTCGTCAAGGTCTTCTTAAAAAATTCTAACCTCTCCATAAAATCACCCTCATTAAGAAAAAAACATAATGCAGTTCGAGTAAGACTCAAGTGAACCTTTTTGGAGGTACTTAGAACATTTTAAAGATCTCCTTACTCAATTCCCTCATAACGGTATAGAGAAGTGGCGGTAATGCTAAATTCTTTATGATGGTCTAGATTATTAAACGAACTCTTTTAGAAACCATGTGTCAAGGGGATTCCTATTGTGCGCAGAAACAACAACCATTTAGAGGAACTCTTAAGCCACAGATGCAATATAGAAGTACTACCAACAACAAAGAACAATTGAACAATGAGAAGAACACAAACACAATATTTTAACGAGGTTCGGCCAATTTTGCCTACGTCCTCGGGGTAAGGAAGAGGGATTTCTTTATTGATTTGATAATCAATACAAATTGCAAGCAATAATATGAAGAGGACTCTGCCTCTCTTATATACCCAAGGAAACCCTAGGAGAATCAATTCTGAATTGGACTCGTTTCCAATTCAGAACTTTTTCCGAATTCAGTCCAGATCCGTTTGTCGGTCGACCGGGGGCGATCGACCGACCCAAGTTCCCGATCGACCGTGCCCAACCGAGACTTATGCCCTTTCAGTCAGTCGACTGGCGGTCGACCGTCTTTTTCTGCAGTCGACCGGGCGGTCGACCGCAAGTGGCTTGTGCATGTTGGTGCACGCCGGTCGACTGGGCGGTCGACCGGTCTTCTGCTGCTGATGCTGTCTGGCTGCTGCTTCTTCTTTGGCTCCTTGTTGTCGACTTCTTCGACTTCCTCTCTCTTCTTACAATTCTCCACCTCGGTGAAGATTTCTCAAATCTGAGCCGAACTAAAACATAGGATCTGTCGACTCGAAAGTGGCTGCACCAGTATGGTTGCCTACGTACCCTGCCCAAGGGATCAAGCCATCCGTAGTTCATCCAAAGGAGATTCAACAAGCTCATGCAACATGAAGGATATGGAGAAAAGCTTTACAATGTGCAAACTTTACTCCTGACACTACCTTGGTAAGCATGTCGGCAGGATTCTCCGTTGTGTGAATCTTCAGCAACTCAATATCACCCTCATCGAGAATCTCCCTAACAAAATGGAACCTGACATCGATGTGCTTCATCCATGCATGATACACCTGGTTCTTGGCTAAATAAATAGCACTCATACTGTCACAGTTGATCTTCAGTAGATCCTGATCAATCCCCAAGTCATCAAGCAGGCCTTGAAGCCAAATTGCCTCTTTCATAGCCTCCGTCATGGCCGTGTATTCGGCCTCCGTAGTAGACAATGCAACAGTAGACTGTAGAATAGAGCGCCGACTAACTGGTGCTTGAGATAATGTAAAGACATACCCCATTGTGGACCGGTATTTGTCGAGGTCACCAGCATAATCGGAATCAACATACCCGATACAATTCTGCTTCCCTGTGGAATCCTTCTTGAGTACCAGACCAACATCTATGGTACCTTTAATATACCGCAGAATCTACTCACTGCCTTTCAATGACCCTGTCCCAGATCATGCATATACCTACTGACCATAGAGACAGCTTGTGACAGATCTGGTCGTGTACACACCATAGCATACATAAGACTACCAACTGCGCTAGCATATGGGACGCGAGTCATGTACTCACGTTCTTCAACAGTCTTTGGAGACATAGTAGCAGATAACTTGAAATGAGGGCCAGTGGTGTACTTATAGATTTCGTATCCTTGCCGATGTTGAACCTTTGAAGTACCTTTTACAAATACCCCTCTTGTGTCAAGCTCACCTTGCCACTCCTGTGGTCTCGAGTAATTTCCATGCCTAGCACCTTCCTTGCTCACCAAGATCCTTCATCTCAACTCAGAAGATAAGTCCTTTTTCAGTGTATCAATTGCAGATCTAGACTTTGAAGCAATAAGCATATCATTTACATACAATAATAAATAGATATACTCTCCTGTCGGTAGCTTGTTGTAATACACACAAGGGTCATAGTGGCTATGTGTGTTCCTCTTTCCTCTGATGAAGCTGTCGAACCGCTTGTACCACTGTCTAGGAGACTGTTTTAACCCATACAGCGACTTCTTCAGCTTGCACACACATATCTTCTTTCCCTGCAGTCTTCAACCCTGTCGGCCGAGACATGTAGATCTCTTCATCCAGATCGCCATGGAGAAAGGCGGTCTTTACATCGAGTTGATCAAGGTCCAACTCGTACTATGTCACCAGAGTCAATAATATGCGAATTGACGAATGCTTTACAACAGGAGAAAATACCTCATTGTAGTCAATTTCTTCTCTTTGTGCATAGCCTTTTGCTACCAATCTGGCCTTGTATGTCTTCTTTAAGAGATCCCTACTTCTTTGCGTACACCCACTTACAGCCTATTGCCTTCTTTCCTTTGGGCAACCTTGTGAGTTCCCAAGTGTCATTCTTGTAAAGAGACTTCATCTCTTCTACCATGGCAGCTTTTCGCATCTTCGACTCTGAACTAATTTCAGCTTCTCTGTAGGTGGACAGGATAGCCTCCTCAACGATCGAAAGTGTATAAGCAACGATCATATCTGTAGTAAGCCAACCTGGTTTCCGAGTGTTTCTCCTTAGTCATGTAACTGCAGTAGAATCAGGAACATTACCCATGATCTGTTCTTGACCTCTTCATCATCAGCATCTACCTCATTTGCTTGATCATTACCTTATGTCACCCTAGGTATGATCCTCACCGATGCTGAACTTTCTAGAGATAGTGGATTAGCATCATTCTCCACCTGCTGCGATACATCTTGGTCTTGCTAATCTCTACCTGCTGAGAGATCTTAGGCTTCAACATTGAAGCCTCATCAAATGTGACATCTCTGCTGAAAATAAACTTCCTGTTTGTAGGATCCCAGATCTTGAACCTTTGATTCCCTTCTTGAAACTGACGAACAAGCCCTTCTTTGCACTTAGGTGTAGCTTATCTTCTTTAACATGATAATAGGCTGGACAACCAAACACCCTTAGCAAATCATAATCAGCAGCAGTTTTTTCTGACCAAACCTCGAGAGGAGTTTTCTCTCCTATCGCAGATGAAGGCAGCCTGTTAACATGATAGCAAGCGTATGCCAAAGCCTCAGCCCAGAAGTTCTTCGATAAACCGGCATTGGATAACATACAACGGACCTTCTCTAGCAAAGTCCTGTCATCCTTTCTACTACCCCGTTCTGTTGCGGTATTTCCCTCACTGTGAAGTGCCTCTCTATGCCCTCATCAAGACATAGCTGAAGGAAAGGATCTGACTTATATTCTCCTCCATTATCTGAACGGAGGACCTTGATTTTCCTTCCCATACTTCTCTCCAAATTCTTCTTCCACTTCACAAATAATTCTAGGACTTCCCCTTTGTGCCTCATGGTATATACCCAACAACGCCTAGAATAATCATCAATAAAAGACACAAAGTAGTGGTTACCTCCAATTGATGCAGTCTTGGTAGGTCCCCAAACGTCAGTGTGAACATAATCCAGAATCTCCTTTGTGCAATGAGTTGCTGTGCCGAATTTCACCTTAGTCTTCTTTCCAATAACACAATGTTCACAAAATTCCAACTTGTAGGTTCTGGCACCTTTCAATAATCCTTGTCTTGCAAGAGCTTGCAAAGACTTTTCTCTTGTGTGTCCCAGCTTCATATGCCATAGCCTGGTTGAGTCTTCATCTGATCAGTAGAAGCCACCACTTGCCCTGTAACAGTACTACCCTTCAAGTAGTAAAGATTGTTCCGACGAACGGCCTTCAATACCACCATCGAGCCTTTGGTCATCTTAAGGACTCCTTCCTTTATTGACACCACAAGACCCAGTGTCTCCAAAGCTCCAACAGAGATAAGGTTTCTCTTTAGTTGAGGTACATACCTCACTTCCTTCGGTTCTCGTATCATCCCATCGGACATCTTGATCTGAATTGTTCCTACACCTTCCATGATACATGGATGATCATCGCCCATAACCACTGAACATCCCTCTAGCTTCTCAAAGATAGAAAACCAATCCCTATTCGGGCAAATATAGTATGTAGCACCAGTATCAATATCCACTCATTATCTCCTGAGTAGCCAATGATGGGAGTAGTGACAGAGAACGAGAATACCGACGAGTCCGAGTCTGATCCACCTGCCTGTAAGGTACTGCCTTGAGTACTGATCACCTTTGCAAGATTTGCCTCAGTCTTAGACTCCTTCTTCTTCCCTTTGGCCTTTGGACAGTTAACTTTCCAGTGCCCTAATTCTCTGTAGAAGGCACACTGGTTCTTCTTCAGATCTCTATAACCTGGCCTGGACTTCGATCTCTCTCGATCATCTTTGCCCTTCCTATGTGAACCTCTGCCTCTTACTACTAGTGCCTCTGCTGATGTGCTTTCCTGAGAAGACTGTCTTTCCTTTCTCCTCGTCTTATAATTAACCAAAACAGACGACACTTCATGATAGTTAAGGGACTGTCTACTATTTATGAAGGTTAAAGTAAAAATCTCATACTCCTCTGCAGGAAGAGAGTTCAAGAGAATTACCACTTTGTTTTCTTCATTTACCTCGACATCCACATTAACTAAATCCGTAAGAAACTTTATGTAGCGATTCAGATGTTCATTTACGAAGCATCTTTCTTCATCTGAAACCCATACAGCTTGCTCTTTAGCTGTAGTATGGATTCAATACTTTTGGTCAGATATTTTCTTTCTAGGATCTCCCACAACTGCCTCGCGGATGTTTCGTATAACACAAGGTATTTGATGTCTTGTGTTCGACACGATCTGATTAAGCCACACGCTGAATGGTTCATCTTATCCCACTCTTCTTGAGTGGTTGTGCTTCGCTTCTTCTCCAAGAGTAGAGTGTCTTTAAGGTTTGATGCATTAAGCGCATCCATCACCTCGCACCTCCACATGCCAAAATTGGTCATGCCATTGAATTTCACCACATCAATCTGCGGATGTAGATTCATGGTTCTCACAAATGTACTTTCTTCAGCCATCTCTTTGACTAGATCCTCTATGTAATGCAAAAATCAACGGAGTTAGATAAACAAATTTTGATAAAGATCAGATCTTTACCTCCTCACGAAACCCTAGATGAGTTTCTGAATAGATCTACTCCTCAAAATTGATTCCTTGAGTACTTCACGTTCTGTTCTGAGATCGACAAACGATCCCACAAACAGTCCCAACGTTGATCTGAGATCGACATACGATCTCCACTAATCAGCAACAGATGCCCTTCGAATCACCAGATGATCCCACGACGAACCTGGATCTGATATCACTTGTTGTGCGCAGAAACAATAACCAATTAGAGGAACCCTTAAGCCACAGATGCAATATAGAAGTACTACCAACAACAAAGAACAATTGAACAATGAGAAGAACACAAACACAAGATTTTAACGAGGTTCGGCCAATTTTGCCTACGTCCTCAGGGTAAGGAAGAGAGATTTCTTTATTGGTTTGATAATCAATACAAATTGCAAACAATACATATGAAGAGAACTCTGCCTCTCTTATATACCCAAGGAAACCCTAGGAGAATTAGATTCTGAATTGGACTCGTTTCCAATTCAAAACTCTTTCCGAATTCAGCCCAGACCCGTCTGTCGGTCGACCGGGCGGTCGACCGACCCAAGTTCCCGGTCGACCATGTCAGTCGACCGTGCCCAACCGTGATATATGCCCTTACAGTTGACTGGCGGTCGATCGGCTCCTTCTGCGATCGACCGGGCGGTTGACCGCAAGTGGCTTGTGCATGTTGGTACACGCCGGTCGACCGGGTGGTCGACCGGTCTTCTGCTGCTGATGCTGTCTGGCTGCTGCTGCTTCTTCTTTGGCTCCTTATTGTCGACTTTTTCGACTTCCTCTCTCTTCCTACAATTCCTTCAAAAGGATGAAAATCAAGGGTGGAAGTTATTTGTGGATTTAGCGGAGAAGACCATTAGTGGGAATCCACTCCCGATAAATATAGGAATAGCAACCCCATATCTTAAAAAGGAGGTCTCCATTTCATTCAGTAATCAATTGATGCCGACGCTAGAATGGCTAACCTAATGAGAAGATTGGAAGCTTTAGAAACAAAAGAGCCGGTCTCAGTAAATCAAATAAGCCATCCATGTCCCAAATCTGGGGCTGCACCTACTGTCAAACCATGAACTATATGCTTGAAGAGTGTCCAGTCTTTCTTGCTCAACAAATATTGCCTGAGCCCGTGAATGTCGCCTTCTCAAAGCCCCACAACAATCCCTACTCGTAAATGTACAATCCCAGCTGGCAAAATCATCTGAATTTCTCATGAAGCCAAAACAACCATGATCATCTTAGGCCCAATTTTTTCAATCATTTTCAATCTCTCAATTATTAATAAAATTTTTCTAACCAAGTTTCACACTCTTCCTTCCAAAATCCTTCAACTGAAAAGAAACAACTGATTTGGAGAAGAGTATGAAAACTTTGATTAAGTCTCAAACGTCTTTCATGCAAAACATGGGACAATTGTTGAGCAACCACACTCAAGCACATCTAGGTTAGAGATTCAAATAAGTCAATTAGCTAATTCACTAAGTGAAAGGCCTAAGGGTATTTTGCCTAGTCAGTCGTTGATAAGCCCTAAAAACTTTAGTCAAACCATTATGGCTCAAGATCAGCAGTTTAATCAGTGTAATGTTGTTCATACTTGAGGTCAGGAAAACAAGTTGATAACCAAGTGCCGATGCCATCAAATCCTATCCAGTACAATCCAGCACAAATATCCACTTCTTCTACTTCCAATCCCTCTAATTCTGATAAGTCTGAAAAAGACAAGTCAGCCGATCAGGTGCACAGGCTTATAATCCCATTTCAAATAGGGGTAAGAATAATTACAAACAAACTGCAGAGATGGAGAAAATACTTGAGATATTTAACCAAGTAAAGATAAATGTGCCCCTTCTTGATGCAATCCAACAAGTCACATCCTATACCAAATTTCTTAAGGATATTTGCACCAAGAGAGAGACTAATATGCTAAAGATAGTTTTTCTACCTACTAACATTAATGAGATACTGCCTGGCCCGAACCCTGTCAAGTATAAGAATCCAGGTTGTCTTAATACAATAGGACAAATTGAAATTAGTTGCGCACTTCTTGATTTGGGAGCAAGTATCAATTGCTTCACTTCTCAGTATACCAACAACTTGGGTTGGGTAAGCTTAGTCCAACCCAAGACACCATCCAATTGCTTGATCGGTCAGTGAAAGTTCCCAAGGGGAAATAACTGATGTTATCCAGGTTGGAGAGCTTATCTACGCAATAAATTTTATTGTTCTTGAGACCCAACTAGTGCCAAATCCTAGGTCTCAAACTCTCGTCATTCTAAGATGTCGTTCTTTACTACTGCCAATGCAATCATTAATTGTCGGAACAGATCCATACGGTTAACCTTTGAGGACATGACTAAAGAAGTCAATGTCTTCAACTTAAGAAAACAACCATGTGATATGGATGATCAATTATTTGAGGTAAACCTCATTGAGAACTTGAAAAGAGAACACAATGAGGAGATAGAAGTTGAGTGTACGATCGAATTAGCATCCGAGGATTTCAACCTTGAAAAAAATTATCGATTCTGCTGTGAGTTGGGCATCAGGCCCAATTTCACTAAATTCGGAGCCAACAAACTTGACTCCTCCTTTTATTGAGTCGTCTCCTTCGCTAAAACTAAAAGCCTTGCTAAACATCTCAAGTACGTCTACCTAGGAGAACAACAGACTCTTTTAGTCATCATCACGTCTCATTTGACTACAGGGCAAGAAGAGAGTCTTATGTCCGTTTTTAAGGAAACATAGGAAAGCCATTGGTTGGATTATAACTGACATCAAGGATTTGAGTCCAGCTATAGTTCAACATCACATTCATCTCAATGAAGAGGCGAAACCAAAAAGGGACCCACAGCGTTGGTTAAAACCCTATAATGTAAGAGGCTGTTCGTGTCGAAATCATGAAACTTTTAGATAATGAGATAATTTTCCCATTTCAGATAATCAATCGGTCAGTCTAGTCCACGCGGTTCCTAAGAAATTTAGTTTTATCATGATAGAGAACGAGAACAAAGAGTTAGTATAAACGCGACTCCCCACTAAGACTCGGGTTTGCATTGACTACCAAAAGTTAATGCTGCCACTCGTAAGGACCGTTTTCCTCTTCCATTTATCAATCAAATACTTGAACAACTAGCTGACCATGAGTATTATAGTTTCTTGGACGGTTACTTGGGGTACAATTAGATTCCTATAGCCCCAGAAGAGCAAGAGAAAACCACGTTTACATATCCATTTGGGACCTTTACTTATCACAGAATGCCTTTTAGCTTGTGCAATGCCCCTGCAATATTTCAACGTTGCATGTCGAGTCTATTCTCTGACATGATAGAACAATTCCTTGAAATCTTTATGGATGATTTCTCCATCTATAGAGATTCATTCGATCAATGTCTTCACCATCTAAAACTCATCCTCTACCGATGTGCTGAAAAGAGCTTGACACTAAATTAGAAAAAAATGCCACTTTATGGTACAACATGGAATCTCCTAGGACATGAAATTTCTAGAAAAGAGATTGAAGTGAATAAGACGAAGATATATGTTATAGCTAAGCTTCTCATACCTAAATGTGTAAAAGACATCCATTCTTTCTTAGGACTCACAGGATTCTATCATACGTTTATTAAGAACATTAGCAAAATTGCTAGACACTTGACTAATCTTTTAGCTAAGGACGTACTCTTCACATTAATGATGGATGTCTTATTGCTTGAAAAAAGGTTAAGAAAGAACTCATTTCTGCACCAATCATTTCTACCCCGGATTTGTCAAAGCCATTTGAAATCATGTGCGATGCTTCCGATTTTACAATAGACACTGTTTAGGACAGCGCATTGATAACAAGTAGCATATGATTTACTACTCAAGTAGGCATTTAAATGATGCCCAATTGAACTACACTACAGCTGAGAATGAATTATTGGCTGTAGTGTTTGCCTTAGAAAATTTTAACCATATCTACTTGGGTCAAAAACAAACGTCTTCACTGATCATTCTGTGCTTAGATACCTAATGCTTAAGAAGGCTGTCAAGGCCCAACTCATTCGTTGGATCCTCTTTTTTCAAGAATTTGATCTCAAAATTTGAGACAAAAAGGGTGTAGTCAATGTTATCGCCAATCATGTCTCTGGTATCCCAAATGCTCCTTGCAATGAATTGCTGGTTAATGACGACTTTTTTGATGAACAACTTTTAGCTGCTTTTAGGGAGCTATGGTTTTGATCGGTCAACACAAGGTATGTGAAGTTAATTGCACAAGAATCAGGTATTAAAGAGATGGTTTATGGTTTAGAATTCACCTTTGATCTTGTTCACTTTGAATATGTGATTATTATACCTTGTTCCAATCTTCCGCTATAGCATAAAGCTATACCGAGTCGAACCACAAGGAGAGCTAGCGTAGAAGCGTTACGATACTCGTGAGAAAAAGAAAACGAGAATTCTTCTCTTGCTTAAAAGAATGAATAAAACACAAAGAAAGGAATGAAAGAATGTATGGATATGTTCATGGTGGTAAGTGAAAAGAAATCAAGAAGAGGTTTGTTGTGTTCACACTAAAAGAAAAGAAAACTTTAGAAAACTTGAATGAAAGAAACCATGACTAGCTAACCTTAACTACCTTGCCAAAACATACTAAACTCCTTGATAGTGATGCATGCCTCATGTTGATTCATTGGCATGGATATGTCTTGCTTGTTGGTCTAATTACTTTCTCACTTGGATGATGGGGATTCATTCTTGGACTTGTCTTGTAGCCTCCATAGATGGTCATCGGCCTACAAATTAGACTTTCAATAATGGAAACAAAAGAGCTACACTCAAGGGATGCTAATGAATAGGCATACAACATTCAAGAATCGACATAATGAAGTTGTACAACAAATAGCATATTGGTGATCCATCTCCATGTTCCATCAAGGCACTAGTTCAAAGACTAGGCTCCAAGTGAGGCACACATGAATCATATGGAGAATTACAACAAGATCTTGCCAAGAAATGAAAAGAAACCCATCGGAGAAGAGAAAACCATACAAATTGCAAGATGAAGTAAAGCAATCACCCATGAGTTAGAAGTTAGCAAGGTAGTGGTTAGCTAGTACATGGAGAAAGAATTAGCTACACATCATTACAAAGAAAAGCTAAACATGAATTAAATTGCAAGAAAGTAAACAAAGCAAGTAAGAAAAGAAATCAACTAGAATCAAGCTCAAGTAGAGAAGTAGAGAATGGATCAATCCTTGTATAGCTCCAAGTTGTCACTCCTTGATGATACAAGCTCTCTCTCTCTCTTACAACTCTCTCTTGCAATGAAATCTAGGGAGGAGAAGATCATAGAGAGCTACAAACCCTAAACAAAAACTAACAAAATACAAAACTTTGAACTAATCTCTCTCTCTTCTCTGATCACTTTTTGTACGCAGGTCCAAGTGAGGTATTTATAGGCCCAAGAGAAATCTTCGAGATCAAGTTTGTTGCCACAAAATCTGGGATCTCAACGGCCTAGATTTGCAGCGGATTGCCGCGGGATCGCCGCGCTATCTGGGCCGTTGAGCCCAGATTTTCTGGTGGAGATCTGTTACGAGGTTGTTAGCCACGTGGACTACTTGGATCTTCCAATTGGCGCACGGATCTCTCTAGATCTGGATTTGAATTTGGCTTTATCTTAATCATGGATTAATCACTTAATTAGTGTTAATTAAGTGATTATTTGAAAATCTCTCCTTTAAGTATGTACCTGCAAATATGTAGAGAAGAGGAGTAAAAATCACATATTTATTTGTAATATGCATGGGAGTTATGATGTAAAATATGCAATATTGGATACTAATCAGGTTTGCAGACATAGTTAACTACTTAGTCACATATCAAATACCATCTCATTGGACAAAACAAGATGTCTACCGATTCTTATCTCAAGTATGGTATTTTTTTTTGAGAGGATATCTTTTTAAGTATTATTCTGATCAAATAATTAGGAGATATATCCCCAACGAGAAAGTCAAGAGTGTTCTTTATTTTCGTCATGAACTTAATGTAGTGGACACTTTGGTCCCTGTAAGACTGCTAAAAAGTATTACAAAGTGGTTCTATTGGCCCACTTTATTCAAAGATGCCTTTGAATTTTACAAGACATGCCCAAGATGTCAAATAATAGGTAGGATCTCGAAACACACATGATGCCCCTCAATCCAATTCTAGAAATAAAACTTTTCGATGTTTGGGATATTGACTTTATTGATTTTTTCCTAGTTCATTTGGAAACCAATACATCTTGGTGGCTGTGGACTATGTGTTTAAGTAGGTTGAAGCTATTTCTAGTAACACGAATGATAACAAAGTTGTTGTCAAGTTCTTGAAAGAGAATATTTTCTCTTGCTTCAGAACCCCTAGAGCTATAATCAACGATAATGGCACTCATTTATGTAATAGAACTTTTGAAGCTCTTATGCGAAAATATGCCATCATACATAAGTTGTCCACACTATATCATTCCCAAACCAGTGGGCATGCAGAGGTCTCTAATAGACAAATCAAACTTATCTTGAAAATGATTATGAATCAAAACCTGAAAGATTGGTCCACCAAACTCGTAGATGCCTTATGGCCTACAACACCGCTTTCAAAGCGATATTAGGTATGTCTCCTTATAGGTTAGTTTTTGGAAAGACCTACCACCTACCTATAGAACTTGAGCCAGGCCTTATGGGCCATTATGTAATTGAACTTTTATCTAGACAAGGTCTATGCACTTCGAAAACTGCAAGTTTCTGAAATTGCAAAATTAAGGAATGAAGCCTATGAAAATGCAAAGATAGTAAAAAATAGGGTTAACGTCTTTCATAATAAATTTATCATGAGAAAAACTTTTGTCCCAGGATAAAAAGTCTTTCTCTACAATTCTAGGATTCATCTTTTTTCAGAGAAGTTACAATCAAGATGGATAATGCAATTCATTATGAATACCGTGTTTTCACATGATGCAGTAGAGGTCTGCGACCCTAAGAATGATAATGAATTCAAGATCAATGGTCAATGCCTTCGACTATTCTTAAAATTGGTGTCGAAGGAAGAAACAACAATGAGTCTATTTTACCCAATGTATCGGTAACATCACCTCTTTTATATTTTATTTCATTTGTTTTTGTATTTCATTCATACATTGAGGACAATGCATGAGATAGGTATGGGGGGAGAGTTTACTAACATAGGTTTTTCTCTTTGTTACAATATTTATAAAAAGAAACTTTTTAAAGTGAGAAATAATATTTTGACCTATTTTAGGGCACCTAAGGGTGTTTTCTCTCCCGGCGGCCTAAAATCATCTGATTTGGGAGTCACCAACCTAAGGTTCGTTACATGGGTGAATTTAAAAAATAAAAGATATTACCGCCATAAAATGAAAAATAAGGCATAAGAGTTATAGTTAAAAAATCCTTAGTCAAAACATTCATGGTCACAATGGTACATCTGATTTAGGGTAAATAATAGACTAAATGAGAAATTTAGTTCAAATCCTTACCTTTAATGATTATAATTTTTGCATCAAGATTAAGACTAAGTTTAGGAATGAATAGTTTGGTAAACTTATGACTTATGATTGCTTAAATTTTTTGCAAAAATCTTTCAAAAATTTTCTCTCTTTCAAAATGAATTTTCAAAAATACTAACACTTTGTTTTTCTTTTTTTATGAATTTTGTGGGTGTAACTCATTGAAAACCCTTATGAGATAAAACTCATCCTCTAAGGGTAACCTAGAGATTTAACGGCTTGTTCTACATGCTAAATGCAACTGTAATTCCACGAAAGTGAGTTAGATTAGGTTAGTTTAATTTTTTCATTTGTTTTGCTCGAGGATGAGTAAAAGATAAGTGTGGGGGTGTGATTACTCATTAATTTTACATATTATACACCATATTCCCACATTTATTTTAAATAAAACTCAGCTATTTAATCTCTTCTTTGTTTATTAATGTGCAGATTATTTAAGGAGAAGAAAAGTCCAAAAAGCCCAAAGAGCCCAAATAAATTCGGAGTTAAAATCAATTATTTTTCAAGTCAAGAGAAGAAAAGAATATTCTCAGAATATCCACAGTCTAAATCAGAATTTTGAGAATATACCTTTAGATGACTGGGCGAGGCGAAATTACATCAAAAAACGATGAGTCATACATAACTCATGTGTCGCGTTTTCCTCTGGATTGCCATAGAAATGTGGCATTATCTGAGCCTTTGGCTTCGCGTTTTGGTGTGGCTCCAATTCCTCATATCTCCGGGTGTTCTCCTATAAATACCTCACTGGTGACAGAGGCAGAGAGATATCCAGAGATCAAAAATTAGAGTTTATTAGTTTCTTTTCTTCCGAATTTCTGTTTTATTTTCTAGGTTTAGATCAAAAGTAATTTTGTGAGAAAGAAAGAGCAATTATAATTAAGGTGACAGATTCAATACAAGGTTTCTATTCTTTTCTTAACTCTCTTTCATCGATTACTTTGCTTTTAAATTTTGTAATCTTTTACTTCATATTTTCTTTGCTTCGATTTAATCATGAATAACTAATTTTCTTTCATTGCTCTCTAATCTCTAAACACCACTAACTTCTAATTCTTTGCTTGATAACCTGATTGAATCATATGTATACCTAAATCCAAGCCTTGTGAATAAGCGAGTGTTCTTGAAGGTATATGAGGATTATTTGCTAATATTAGTCAATAATTCTTCTAATTCTATACTTTCTGACTAAGTGTTGATTCAAGTAGGAGTTTTTTTTCCACCTTATCTGTCTTGCTTAATTCTCGTGCAAACTCCAAGGTGAAATTCTTGGCTATAATCTAAAGTGAGGTAATCATCTCTCAAAAGTTAGCATGTTAGTGATGGTAGATGATTAGTGAGCTTTAACTTTTCTCATATTTTAAGTAACAAACTTAATCTCTTTTCTTTTTAGCTCTCTTTAGAAATCCTAATTTCAAAAACCCTTGTTTTTTTTTTTAGCCATCTTTTAAGTTTTCATTTTTCCTCTCTCAAACTTTCAAAACAAAAATCAAAACAAACAACTTTCTTTCTCTTCTCTTTTCTCTTTTCTCTTTGGTTTGTTAAGCAAAGAAGAAATTACTTTAAGAACTGTGCGAAACACTTTCATCATATCCCTTCTTGTAGATCAAGACCCGTATAGGCACTGCTATTGCGGTTAAGTTGTGAGAAGTTAGAGAAAAACAAACTTGCTTTCAGATAACATATTTTCATACTCTTAGTTTTCCCCAATCAAGAATGCCTTGAAATGACTTTTTGTAGAGCACGTCTCCGAGCAACACAAATTTGAGAGCATTCTTCCTTGCAATGTAACGGTCCTTGAACGATGCATAGGGCATAAAGCTCCCGATCGATCTCGAGATAACTCTTGATGTCACAGTACCAATAATTTCCATCGTCTCATTCTGTTGCTTTAACCATTCCCTCGATTGTGTCAAGCTTCTTCATTTTCTCATACTTCTCACGCATGGTTTGGATCCAAGGATCTTGTGAGAGCACAGCTGGAGATCTTCTATATGATGACTGTTTCTTGATTCCAACCGAGGATGAAAGAGAGCAAATGGTAATGAGGTGAGGGAATCTACTAAGATGTTGAAACTCCTTGGGATGTGGATGAACTGAACCTCCGAGAAGAGATCTAGCTTGTGTCCAGCGTAGTCTTGGTAGGCCTTGGACATGAGCTCTTCTGCACTCATTTTCGCCAATGTCTGCCTCATGATAAGTTGAGAATCCCGAGCACTATTAGATACCTCACGCCAAGGGCATGGGCCATCCGTAGTCTCGTGATAAAAGCTTCATATTCGACAACATTGATAGAGGTGGGGAAGGTTTGTTGAAAGCCTCAAACAATTATGACTCCTTCGGGTGAGCGTAAGGAGACACCGATTCCATTTCCTTGTGAATCAATCGCTCCATCGAAATAGAGTTCCAGAATTTCTTCTTTGGTGTTTCTTCAGCCTACTTTAGCGAGAAGATCTCTTCATAAGGGAAGTACATTCAAACCTGTTGATAGTCTCCTACTAGAAACTCGGCCAAATGTTCTATGATAGGTTGCTCCTTGACAACCTTGAGTGTATGATCCTCGAGGTCAAACCTGTTACAATGAGCCACCATCTCGATATGCGTCCTGATAGCTAAGCTTTCTTGAGCAAGTAGCAGACTGGATCCATTTTGGCTAAGTATTTGACGACGTGAGAGTGGAAATAATGGCGAAGCTTTTGAGTGGCCTAAACCAGCACGAGGCAATGTTTCTCCACTTTTGAATAGTACTTTTCATAGTCTATGAGGGTGCGACTAGGTAGTACACTGCTCTTTACTTGGTATCAGAAGCGTCGGTTTGCTCAAGCACTGCCTTAATGGAATCTTCCCGAACAACGACATAGATGATTATACCATTTGCCAGCTACTGGTGTGATCAATACCGGTGGATTGAGGAGGTACATCTTGAGTTCTTCAAAAGATTTCTGACATGCTTCATCCGACACAAACTCTGCCCCTCCTTTTAAGAGCTTGTAAAAGGGTTTGCAGCTTGCAGCATGTTGTGAATGAATCTCTGAATGAACTGGATGTGTCCGATAAATCCCCGAAGCTCTCTAAGATTCTTGGGTGGTGGCATCTCGGTAATGTCTTTGACTTTAGTTTGGATTGATCTCGATGCCTCGGTTACTTACATACAATGAATCATTGGAGTTTCTTGGACAGGTAACCCCAAAGACACTTCTGTGGGTTCATCTTGAGTTCGTATTGGTGAGCTTGATTGAAGACGTATTGTAGGGCATCAACAAATTCTTCTAAGCTTTTGGTCTTTTCAAGGATGTCGTTTACGTATATCTCCATGTCAACGCGCACATGTCGTGGAAGATTGCGGTCATTGCATGATGAGAGGGGGCTTCAGCATTTTGGGTTCCAAAGGGAATGACGATGTAGCAGTGGTTCCCCAAGGTGTTGTTCAGGATGTCTTCTCTTGATCTTTCTCTGCAGGTTTGATCAGATCTCGTCCATGAATGATAGCGTCTCGAAACTGGAGGTGTTGTCGACTAGGGCATCTATGCGTGGGAGGGGAAGTCATCTTTTGGATAGGCTTTATTAAGATTGCGAAAGTCAGTGCAGATCCTAATTCGGTCATCCTTCTTGCGGACCAGGACCATGTTGGCAACCCATTGAGGATAGAGGAAAACTATGATGAATTTGGTTTTGTAGAGCTTGTCAACCTCCTCCTTGACTTGAAGAGTTAAGCTTGGATGTAGCCATCGCAACTTTAGCTTGATGGACTTGACGTCTGGGTGGAAAATGAGATGGTGCTCCATATCAGAGTCTAGTCTAGGCATATCAAAATTGGATGAAAAATGGCCTTTTGACAATGGCAGCCGGAATTAGTGGAAAGAGAGCCTTCTGACGGGATTCGGTTCATGTGTGTGAGCCACACACATACAATAAGAGGGCCAATCACATGTTGACACGTGGATTGAAACTCTTATAATCTCTTATAATATGTGTGTGAAGCCCACACACATAATATATTATAAGAGAATCAATACACGTGTTAACGCGTGATTGACCCTCTTATTGTATGTGTGTGTGGCTCACACACATGAACCGAATCCCTTCTGACGGTGGCAAGTCAAAATCAGAGGAAAGAGAGCCTTTTGATGGTGGCAGGTCAGTTTGAATGAAAGAGAGACTTTTGATGGTGGCAAGTCAAAATCAGAGGAAAGAGAGCCTTTGATGGTGGCAGGCCATTTTGGTTGAAAGAGAACCTTTTGATGGTGGCAGGCCAAAATGAGAGGAAAGAGAGCCTTTTAATAGTGGCAAGCCGAAGTCGAGAAAGAGAGAGCATTTTGACAGTGGCAAGCCGAAATACCAAAAATGGTTATGTGATGGTTGCTTGTAGATAATGCCAAATAGCTAGTTTAGTAAACGTAGTGAAAGGGATGCACCTGAAGTAGAAAATGTATTTGAGGCAGTTAGCTCTACGAGCAGAGATGCTGCCACTGGACAATGAGCTTTTGAGGAGCAGTAACTGAAAGAAGATAAAGTCCCCCGAGATGGGCACTTGACTTTGGCCATTGTTAATGTTTAAAACATCATTATGGTTGTTTTCAATGGTTTGTCATCCACTACAGGTCCGGTGTGAACTTGTTGCGTAAGGTCGACTGCTTCTTGCAATGTGGTGAATTCATTTTCGATGTCCTCACTTTGGTCCTCATCATGAGCTGAGATAGATTTGGTTATTTCCCTTAAGAAGAGGGTCCAAAATAGGTGGTTCGAGTTCCTCAATCTCCATCTTCTTCTAGGATTCTTCATTCTTAGATTCTTCTATGTCTACTTTTGTCGGCTTGGAGATAAGAAGCTACTTACGAGTTATTGTCGGTGAAGTATTGGAGGTGACCTATTTTTGGGAGAGTTTTGAGAGTGAGCCACTTCTTATGGATGTTCTTGGCATATAGAGGATGTCATCACGTTGTTGTTCAATGAACCCGTGGCCTCTCCTTCCTTCTTTGCATTCATGGCAGCTGTACTGGCTGCATGCTCGATGGCCTTTGACTTAAGAATATGTTGTTTATCATGTTGTATACTAGTCTACGGACTAATATACTATAATCTAAAATTTTAAGTGGAGAATAGATCTTATTCAACTTTTCTTTCTTTCTTACTTGCTTGATAAAATCAAAGAGATACACTAGCCTTTTATAGGCAAATGACAATAATGCATATATGACTCTTTAACTTCTCCAATTCATGGTGACTTTTCATTTCTCCAAATTGATGATGACTCTTCATTCCTTCTAATTGATGATTATGACTCTTTTTTCTCTCAATTGATGATGACTCCTAATTGATGATGATGACTTTTCATTTCTCCTAATTGAAGATGATGACTCTTCATTTCTCTCAATTGATGATGACTCTTCATTTCTCCTAATGATGATGATGACTCTTCATTTCTCTAAATTGATGATGATGACTCTTCATTTCTTATGGTCTCTTCTTCTTTCAAAATTAATGTCATAAAGAAAATTTTTTAATATTCCAACACACCCCTCAAATCAAAATGTTTTCATACCGGGCATTTCTTTTAGCCTTCTGAAAGGTTCAATAGGCAATGGCTTGGTGAAAATATCTGCTACTTGCTCCATGGTATGACAATACTCTAGCTCCACAGTTTTCTGCTTTACATGACCTCTGAGAAAATGAAACCGTGTATCTATATGTTTGCTCCTCCCATGATGTACTGGGTTCTTTACAAGTTGGATGGCTGATTTGTTATCCACAAATATTACAGTCGCTTCTTCTTATGGATGATCCAATTCCTTTAAAATGTTCCGCAACCAAATAGCTTCACATACAGTAGATGAAGCTGCCACATACTCTGCTTCGCATGAAGATAAGGCCACAACCCCTTGATTCTTTGAGGTCCATGAAAATGCAGTTGACCCAAGATAGAAGATATAACCAGTGGTGCTTTTCCTCTCATCTTGGTCACCTCCCCAGTCGCTATCTGAATAGCCTACTAACTCTGCAGTTTCACCATAAGTATAAAATAGACCAAGGTTGAGTGTGCCTTTGATATACCTTAGAATTCTCTTTGCAGCTAGCCAATGAGACTCCTTCGGTGTCTCCATATAGCGACTCACAAATCCGACTCCGTAAACAATATCAGCCTTGTGATCGTTAAGTACCTCAGGCTACCAACTAGACTTTTGAAAAAAGTCGAGTCTACAAAATCTCCAATTCCGTCTCTTGATAGCTTCATTCCTGTGGCTATTGGGGTGTTTACTGGGTTGCAGTTACTCATCTTGAATTTGTCCAAGATTTCCTTCATGTACTTCTTTGAGATATAAATATCCCATCTAGTTGTTGCTTCACTTCGATACCAAGAAAATAGGACATCAATCATTGTCCGTCATCTCAAATTCATTGAACATCACCTCCTTGAATTCAGTAAGCATCTCGACGCAACTTCCTGTGTATAACAAGTCATCAACATAAAGACAAATTATTAGAAATTCGCCTTGATGGTTCCTCTTCATGTAGATGGCATGCTCATAAGGACATTTGGTGAAGCCGTTTTGATGAGATAACCATCAATTCGGGCATTCCATGCCCATGGTGCCTGCTTTAAGCCGTACAAGGCTTTCTTTAGGTGATATACTTTGTCTTCTTGCCCTTTTACTAGAAAACCTTCTGGTTATTGTACATACACCTCTTCTTCAAGAATACCATTGAGAAATGCTGACTTGACATCTAGATGATATATCTTCCACCTGTGATGAGCTACAAGTGAAATTAATAGTCTCACCGTGTCCAATCGAGCAACTGGTGCAAACACTTCTTCATAGTCAATGCCGTATTTTTGTTTGTAGCCTTCGCCACAAGCTCGCCTTGTACCGATCAACCTCACCATCTGCTGTGCGTTTGATCTTGTACACCTATTTGACACCTATCGTCTTGTGATTTTGTGGAAGTGTTGTCAACTCCCATGTGTCGTTCTTCTGGATGGCATGCATCTCCTCCTTCATTGCTGATCGCCAACAATCTTCTTCCTTAGCCTCTTGGAAAGTGAGAGGCTCTTGATCGGCATATAAACAAAAGAGATTGGTTTCTCCATCTTCTTTTATCTACTCATAGATCTCCTGAGGCTTCTCATTTTGATTGGACCTCATTGCACGGAGGATTCGCTACTACTATCTTCCCCAGAAGATGGAGAACCTCTTGCAGGAGATGGTGTAGCATGTTGAGGAGATGGTGGTGTAGTTGGTGGTGGAACCTCTTGTAGAGGCTCGTCAGGTTCATTCACCATGGGTTGCTCTTTGACAGTCTCTTCATTGCTCCAACTCCATGCTTCAGCTTCATTGAAGACAACATCTCTACTAACCACTAGTTTCTTAGTTAGTGGATTGTAAAGCTTGTATGCCTTCGACTCCTCGCTATATCCGATGAAAATGTATTTTTCACCATGATTGTCAAGCTTCTTCCTTTTGACTTCAGGTACTTGAGCATATGCAACACACCCCAAAATTCGTAGGTGTGCGATATTAGGCGTATAGCCGCTCCATGCTTCTTGAGGCGTCTTGCCCTTCACTTGCTTCGTCGGGCACCGGTTGAGCAAGTAGGTTGAACATGCCACAGCTTCCGCCCAAAACTGCTTCGGCAGTCCCTTTTCTTTAAGCATGGTTCTTGTCATGTCAAGAATAGTGCGTTTCTTTCTTTCTGCGATGCCATTTTGCTGGGTGTATAGGCAGTAGTAAACTGCCTCTTTATGCCTTGCTCCCTGCAATATTCTTGAAACATATTTGAGGTGTACTCACCACCTCGATCAGATCGGAGAGTTTTTAGCTTATAGCCACTCTCTGCTTCAACAAGAGCTTTAAAATTCTTGAAGGTAGTAAAGGCAGCAGATTTTTCTTAAGAATGTACACCCACAACTTTCTACTGAAATCATCAATGAAAGTAATAAAATATCTATTACCTCCTAAAGAGACGGGATCTAGTGGTCCACAGATGTCAATATGAACAAGTTGTAATGGTGCCTCCGCTCTCCACGACTTTCCATTGGCAAAAGGAAGTCATGTTTGCTTGCCAATTATGCAAACTTCACAAGTATGACTTGGTGGATCGATTGTTGGTAAACCTCGTACCATGCCAGCTGTAGATAGTAACTTCAGGTCGCTGAAATTTAGATGACCGTAGCGAAGATGCCACCTTCATGACTCATTCTTCATGAGTCCTTGAAAACACTTCTCAACTTTTGTGTTTAGATGCAAGGGAAACATGCGGTTCCTTGTCATCTTAATACAAGCTATAAGACCTCCTTTAGCATTTTTCAACCAAAGATGGTTGTTCTCCATATATACTTTATATCCTTTTTTGAGTAATTGACCGATGCTGAGAATATTACTTTTCATGTTAGGAATATAATAAACATCGGAAATATACTCGGGCTTACCATCCTTTTGATAGATTTTGATCTTCCCTCTGCCTTCAACAGAGAGTTTTGAAGAATCTCCCAAGCTCACACTTTCATGAACTCCTTCTGCGAGTTCCATGAATAGTTCTTTCTTCCCACACATATGGTTACTAGCACCCGAGTCAAGATACCAAACATCATTCTGAACACTTGAATCATCATGAGCAAGAAGAAGAGTAGAGTTATTACCCACGTCATTTGTTGCTTCGGCAAGATTGGTAAGATCTTCAGTTCTGTGCCAGCAATCCGGGGCATAGTGTCCAAATTTTTGACAGTTGTAGCATTGGACGTTCTTATTGTTTCCACGTCCAGATGTAAATCTTCCCCGATTGCTTCGTCCTCGACCTCTGAAGCTTTGGAACTCCACTTGATTTTGAGTGGTTCGTTGTTGGGGACCACGTCCCCTACCTCTACCACGACCACGACCTCTACTATGTGAGCCACGATTATTTAGAGTCAGCTTTGACTCTAATGCTTGTTCCAAGCTATGGAACCAGTCTTCTTTTGCATGCGTTGCTCATGAACTTGGAGGGATCCCAAAAGCTCCTCTATTGAGATCTCCTCCAAATTCTTAGACTCCTCAATTGTCGCCACCACGTGCTCGAACTTTGATGTGAGGGATCGCAGCAATTTCTCCATCACTCGGATGTTCTCCTTCTCTCCATTTCTCCTCATTTTATTCACAATTAGAAGTAATCGTGAATAATAATCAGATTTTTTTCTTCATCTTTCATTTGAGCGGCTTCAAGATCGCCCCTCAAAGTTTCAAGGCGAATTCACTTCACCCGCTCGACTCCTTTGTAGATGGTAGCAAGGATTTCCCATGCTTCCTTGCTCGTCGTTGCTTCGGCAACTCTCTCGAAGGTAGACTCGTCCAACCCTTGATAGAGTAGAAAACGAGCCTTGCTATCCTTCTTTCTTGCTCTTTAAGAGCCTTCTTCTCTTCGGCGGTGTAGGCGGCTTCTACCTCCGGTGTGGATTCCTTAAACCCATCAAAGATTAGCTCTCACAACTCTTTGAGAACCAAATAGAGCTTTCATCTGAATTGACCAACTCTCATAGTTATCTTTCAATAACTTGGGCACTTGTAGATTGATGAGATTGTTGGTGGAGGCCATGAGGAGAAGAGGAAATGAAACAAAAATTGAATGGCTCTGATACCAAATTGTTGTATACTAGTCTACGGACTAATATACTATAATCTAAAATTTTAAGTGGAGAATGGATCTTATTCAACTTTTCTTTCTTGCTTGCTTGCTTGATAAAAACAAAGTGATACACTAGCCTTTTATAGGCAAATGACAATAATGCATATATGACTCTTTAACTTCTCCAATTCATGGTGACTTTTCATTTCTCCAAATTGATGATGACTCTTCATTCCTTCTAATTGAAGATGATGACTCTTTATTTCTCTCAATTGATGATGACTCCTAATTGATGATGACGACTCTTCATTTCTCCTAATTGAAGATGATGACTCTTCATTTCTCTTAATTGATGATGACTCTTCATTTCTCCTAATGATGATGATGACTCTTGATTTCTCTAAATTGATGATGATGACTCTTCATCTTATGGTCTCTTCTTCTTCCAAAATTAATGTCATAAAGACATTTTTATTTGATATTCCAA
>JAVJIF010017607.1:0-69386 GCA_038442645.1 Agave tequilana
TTCACATTATACTTGTACACTCACATCATTTTTGTTTACTCATGATTTGTTTTCATGAGAATATATGTGCTTATAGACCTTTGAGTGTTTGATGATCATGTGATTTTCATGTTTCATGGAATATATTTTTGTTTTATTCCTTCTTGAAGGATTTCGTACTAGTTTTCAAATTTTTCATATAATTAGTTCATATTCTTCATATGGTAGAGTTTTCAAATGTGTTATAATATTTTCAAACTTACTTTTGAAAACCCCTACCCTTCAAAGGCGGTTGGTTGGGCGACCATGCCTTGTATGCTCTTAATTGAAAATCTATTTAAACATGTGCATGAATGGGTGGTAGGAAGTATAAGTTATACACTTGATTCTCATTATAGTTTCAATTGATATCATTGTATCTTTTCAATTGGTATCACTATTGACATTCTTTTTGTATACTCATATGATTTTATATATGTATGCTTAAACTTCAAATAATATCAATTTTTGATTGGTATTTAATTTTCCATACATATATATGTATTTATGTTTTGATTGTGCTTACTATATATTTATATCTTTGAGCACAAATTTGGTTATGCCAAGCTTGATTTAGTCCTTAATTACAATTATTTAAATTGGTATCTTATATAAGTTTATGCATCATTTTGTTTGGTATTTCATAAAGGGGAGAAAATTCATATTCAACCTTTCAATTGGTTTTGTTTACATTTGGTATCTTACTCCCACACTTTATGTTAAAAATGTTTGAAAATGATATTGATTTTTTTTTGGTATCATACGCTCCTAATGAAAAATGCTTTCAATTGGTATTTTCAATTGGCATTTGTTTCATTTTCAATATTGGTATCAAAAATATTAAATTGATATTATTCTTTATTTGGTATCAAGATTACCTATATGTTTTGTTTTATTTTCTATTGGTATCTTAAATTGATATCATGATGTTTCTTTGTATACCTTCATGCTAAATGATATATCTTTCAATTGGTATCTTTTATTTGTACCCCTTTGTTGATTTTTTGTTTCTGACAAAAAGGGGGAGAACTTTTTTTTCTTTAACCCCTTTGTTGATGATTGACAAAAAGGGGAGAAGTATTTTAGTACATATGCATGTTTAAAGTTTTTATTAAAAAAAAATATTTGTTTTATGTTTTGTTGATATTGGTTTGTTATTGGTATCAAAGATATTGGTATCAAGAGCATAGATATTATTGGTAAATATTATTGATATCAAGAACATATTTTGTTGTTTTGTTTTGTTAGTATCAAGAGCTTTTTTTGTTGGTATCAAGAGTTTTTTATTGAAATTTTATTGGTATTAAGAGCAATTCTTTTAGAACATGTTTATTTTAAAATTTGGTATCAAGAGCATGTTTATTTCATTGTTTTATGCATGGTTATGCATATTCATGTTTAACATTCATTGCATATCTTTAAAGTTTATTGCTATGCATGAGTTAAGGGGGAGCTTCTTTGAAGCTTAACTTTAATCCATGCATATATAACTCCATGAGTTTTGTCATCATCAAAAAGGGGGAGATTGTTAGCCCAAAGGCTTTCCACTCTAGTTTGATGATGATTAACTCATGTAGTTATAGTTATTAAAATCTTGTGATATTTAGTTTCAGATATTTAATCAAGATATTAGTAGGTGATTAGCTTCAACAAAAGTGTTTTGGAGCTTTCACATGGTGATTCAAGAGCTCGAGCGTCAAGTTCATATCTAGCACTCGGTTAGAGTCAAGCTCGGGGAATCGCGTTTGATCGAGTCGGCTTGGAGACAAGAAGACTTCGGTTTGTTTAGTTAAGATTTTGTTTAGATCCATTGTAAAGATTAGATAGTGTGATATGCTCAAGTTCACAACACACACAGGTTTCATGTTTATTGCGTTTGGTTTTCAGTTTAACCGATCTTGATTTTCATGAATAGATAGAATAAAAATAAGTTTACATGGTTTAATGTATATTAGATTTGATCTATATATATATATATATGTATGCTTCATATTCTTAGAAAAACTTATTTTGATAATCTATTCATGTATTTGGGTTTTATATTTAAACAAAACTTATTTTCGAATTTAATGTCAAAAATATTGATATATATCTCTTTCATGTATATTGGATTCTTTCCATATACAACATGCTTCAAAGTTGTTTAAATATCATGTTTTTGTATTTACATGTGTTTTGGAAAAATCGGATTTCCATTTCAAAAATCTTAGTTTTAAAAATACAGAATTTGGTTTAAGGCATATTTTTCAAGTCACAAAAATGGTTCAAAATGTTTGTAACATGTTTTGATTTATACTCAAACATGTTAATATTTCAAAGATATAACATGAACTGATTTTTGTGGATTTTATGTGATCTTATGGGATTTTATAAAGGATAAAACCCAGTTTTTAAGACCTGTTTTAGCTGGACTGGCTGACTGCCGGTCGACCGGGCCGGTCGAACGTAGCAGTGGGCGGTCGACCGGGCCGTTCGACCGTAGCAGTGGGCGGTCGACCGGGCCGTTCGACCGACGTGCACAGAACGTGCACGCAGCCAGACTGATGGGCAGGTCGACCGGAACGGTCGACCGCCAGAGAGCCTCTGCTCTCTAGAAATGGCCCCGGTCGACCGGCAGAGAGCTCTGCTCTCTGTATCAGCTCGGTCGACCGGGTGGTCGACCGGCCAGAGAGTCGTTGCTCTCTGGATCCAGTCCCGGTCGACCGGGCGGTCGACCGGTAGGCGCAACGGTCAAATTTTTGACCGTTCGCCAATCGACCGGAAGGGCAAAAATGCCCTTTTCAGCTGCCAACGGGCAGATTTGAAATGAGGGTATAAATACCCCATTTGAAGTTGGTTTTTAACAAGATTTTCAAGAGCCAAAATTTCTCATATTCTCAAGTGTTTAATACAAGTTTTCAAAAGAGTTTTTAAGAGCCAAAAAGATCTATCTTCTTTTGTTTTCAAGGGTTGAAAAAATCAAAGAAAAATAGAAATTTGGGATATTTGTTTTGTTCTTCATTTCTATCAAATTCAAATTGTTTTCCCAAGTATTTTTCTTTGTTATTTGATTTCCAAACACCTTGATTTCTCACACTTGAGCTTATCTTCTATCATATCTATTAGGATCATTGTTTTGTGAGAAAAAAAGTTGTTTGTGGTTGAGATAGACCACCAAGTTGTAAACCTTCCATCTTTGTGATAGCCCTCTAGTGAGAGGTGATTGAGTTGTTATCCCTCAAGTGTGAGGTGATAGTGGAAGTGGTATTTGGCTCCCTCTAGTGAGAGGTGGAGATTGGTTTGGAATCCCTCTAAGTATAGAGGAGATTGTGGTTGTTTGCTAAGTGTCTATCCCTCTATTGTGAGGTTGATATTGTGGTGTCTTTGTGCCTAGCCTCTAAGTGTAGAGGTTGTGTTGTATTTGAAAGAGGAGTTGCGTACTCCCGGTTATTGTATTGCCCAAAATCCTCAGTGGAGGTTCCCTGTGTGGGAAGTCCTATGTGGACGAGTTAGTGGAAATCCTTCTGTGTGAAGGTGGGGACGTAGAGCTGTGTGCTCGAACCTCAAAACATATCTCGGTGTTTGCGTTTGATCCACTTTCTCTAACTCTCTCTCTTACATTGTGCATTGATTCATATTGTCATATCATATACATGCTTGGTTTGTTTGTGTGCCTCACTTGTGTTTAACCAAGAGAGCTTCATATAGAACCTCAAACTCTTATTCAGAGGAATTCAGAGGAGTTAGTTCAGAGCCCTTCACTGGGAATTCGGCTACACTCGTTGGTTACACTAAGTGTGTTGTATTAAGTTTTTAATTCCGCATTATTATTCATTAGATTAGCCTTACACCTATTCACCCCCCGTCTAGGTGTACTTTCATATCTATCTAAAGCAAAATAACAGAATGAGTTAGAAGTATAAGATCCTTTCTAAATTTAAAGGAAAACCATAATTTCTTCTTTTATGAAGGACTTATGAGGGTTAAACTTAGAAGTATAAGATCCTTTCTAAATTTAAAGGAAAACCATAATTTCTTCTTTTATGAAGGCTAAAGTATAGGTGGACTTATGAGGGTTAAACCTAATTCTTACATCATTCGGCCATTTTTACTTAAATGATTGAAAGTTCTTTTTCATGACAGAATTTTTTCTTACAACTAACTACTTTTCTTTACTTACTGGATTTTGTGGGTGCATTCCGCTGAAAACCCTTAGGAGATAACACTCCTCCTCTAGGGGAAACCTAAAAGTTTAAAGGCTTGTTGCACATGCTCAGTGCAATCGCGTCACCTGCAAAAATGGAGTAATAGTTTCCTAATTTTTGTTTTGCTCGGGACGAGCAAAAAGATAAGTGTGGGGGTGTGATTAGTCTCTAATTTTGCATAATTTTCATCACATTCTCATATTTATTTGATGTAAAATTCTGCTAATAAAGCTTTGCTTGCTTGATCCTAGGTCCATGATGTGCATATGAAGAAGAAGACCCTAAATCACCAATTAAGGGTGATTAAAGGCCTACCAAATAGCCATTGACTTTAGGGAAGAGATTTTAGCAGCCCAGAGCATCAAATCACGAATCCAGGAGATCAAGTAGACAGGAGACAGTCAGGACAGCACGCTGCCCAAACACTGGCGCGCCCGGCCCTGACATGGCCGCGGAAACGCGGCCATACTGGCGCGCGCAGCGCCCGGGCTTTGGGACATGGGTCACCCCCCTGATGTCATTTCCCCTGGTGCCTATAAATACCCCCAAAGGTCTTCAGTTGGGAGATATCCAGAGAAGAGAGTTGTATTTTGTTGCTTTGTTAGGAGTTGTACTTGTTGTTGTTCTTCTTCTAGTTTTAGTTTTAGCCATTAAAGTGAAAGAGAGAGAGTGTGTAAGAGTTGTATTTGAAGGGTGACAAGCTAATACAAGTAACTACTTCTCTTTCTTCTTTCAATTTACTTGTGCTTTCCATTGGTTTTTTACTTTCTTATTGTAGTGTAACTTCCTTTCTCTCTACTTCTTTTATTTTTTGTTGTTTCTTTTCTTACCATGTCTAACTAACTCCCCCATTGCATGGCTAACTAACTACTAACCCACTAATCTCTAACAACTTGATTGATAACCCAAATGAGTCAATAGTGTCAAACAAGCCTTGTGCAAACGAGAGCTATGACATCTTAAGACGAGGGTTCTAACTCTAACTTACCTACAAGTATTTACCTTCTTATATTTCATACTTAAAAGGTTTTTTTTGATGATCTATGGGTTTTGTACTTTGCTTGTTGTTGTAAGTTAGAGACTTTCTTATTTAATTTTGCCGATACCATTAGTGCACTCGTGTCTTCCCGTATTCTCGCCTTCTATTGGATCTTGATAAGGGAATATCCGAGTTTTTGTCATGTAAAGCTAAGTTATAGGAAGAACTTTCACTCGATTTCCACGTGAATAGTTCCAATGCATAAGGGTTAAGCTTGCCTATGATCCATCGTGAGGCTACATCTTCAAGAAGTTAGGGATTAGTGGGAGTAATTAGTCGAAAGTTAGCCATGCGCCTTTACCATTAAGAAAGACCCACTTTTACAAACCACAAATCATTTTCAAACAATTCTTGAAACAACTTGTTTTCATTTTCCAATTCTTTATTTGAAACAAAGAACTTTCTCGTTTCTTGAACGAAGAAGCCGCATCAAGCTTTCATCGCTCTCCCTCCTTGTGAATACGACCCGTAGAGCCACTTTGCTACTACGAAATAATCGCAAAAGTAGTAACATCGACCCACACTCTTTTTACTTATTATTGTGCTTGCTTTTTGCTGATCACTCCCCTAGCAATTTAGAGGGAAAGGAGATGGAGCATCTTTTATTTAAAGACAAGGAGGGGGTGTCAAAGAATGGGGCCCATTGTCTTTTGTCTTTTCCAGACCGTGACTTGCCCGGAGGTGATGTATCAGCAAGCAACGTGCTGGATTTTATTAGATTTTTTCCCCTTTTCTTTGATATCTTAGATTGTAGTTAAGACTTGAACTTGAATTTTCGCATTTCATTTTCAAATATTAATCAGCGAGCTAGATCTTGCTCCTCATTAGTTTTAGATTGTTGGTAAATTTCATCATTATTTTTTAAACATGCAAAACATAAATTTATGTGAAGACAAATGAATTAAATCTCTAGCATACTTCAAACAAATATAAAAAAAGGAAACAATAAATCTAGTCTGGAGATTGAGAATATAAATTATGATTCATTTGACAATTCGAATACAAATATACAATGAACAAGCTTTAAGAATTTCCCTTAAATCTACTACATATTACAGCAATGAGCTTTGCCAGCCATACATGAATATCAGAGCAAAAGGAATATTTTTTACAAAATAAACTTGTAGCACAATAACTAACTGATTATTACATAAATAATCACCAAAAGAAATTTATAACCTTCTCTCATGAATTTTGTCAGGAAGTAATCAAAAGAGTCATCTTCTCAGCATAATCAATCAGATCAAATAAATTAAATCTATGCTGAAAATAATTTAAAAAGATTTTTTATTTGGTAAATTTTTTACAAATTGGTATATGTAGTAGCAATTCTCTCAAAATTTTACAAAATAATAGTGCTGACAGAATAGGGCGAGTCATGTTTCTGACCCTGTCCATTCCATATACCAACTTTTCCAATGCCTCACGTGCCAAAGAGAAGTCAAGATGATGATGATGATGCCACCTTGTCATCTTCGGCATCATCGTCGACCTCGATCATTTCTCCACAGCTCTGCGGAGCAAGAGAGGAGCCAGCAGAGAGATGGACGGATTGCACCCAAATCTCGCCATCAAGGGTCATGCCACCTTCAGATAGCAGCCTCTTGGCTCTCTCCCTGTCTCTCTCTCCCCCCCTTTCAGATCCTCTCCATTCTCACCAGGACAAAGATTGGGGAAAGAGAAGTGACAAGAAAAATGAAACTGGGACCCATGGATTGAATTCTCTCAAGACTCCCCCACAATTCAAAGTGAAAAGAGATGGAGCATCTTTTCTTTAAAGACAAAGGAGGGGGTGTCAAAGAGTGGGGCCCATTGTTTTTTGTCTTTTCCAGACCGTGACTTGCCCGGAGGTGATGTATCAACAAGCAACGTGCTGGATTTTATTAGATTTTTTCCCCTTTTCTTTGAAATCTTAGATTGTTGTTAAGACTTGAACTTGAATTTTCGCAATTCATTTTCAAATGTTAATCAGCGAGCTAGATCTTGCTCATTAGTTTTAGATTGTTGGTAAATTTCATCATTATTTTTAAACATGCAAAACAAAAATTTGTGTGAAGACAAATGAATTAAATCTCTAGCATACTTCAAACAAATATAAAAAAAGAAAATAATAAATCTAGTCTGGAGATTGAGAATATAAATTACGATTCATTTGACAATTCGAATACAAATATACAATGAACAAGTTTTAAGAATTTCCCTTAAATCTAGTACCTATTATAGCCATGAGCTTTGCCAGCCATATATTAAATACCAGAGCAAAAGAAATATTTTCTACAAAATAAACTTGTAGCACAATAACTAACTGATTTTTACATAAATAATCACCAAAAGAAAATTTATAACCATCTCTCATGAATTTTATCTGGAAGTAATCAAAAGAGTCATCTTCTCAGCATAATCGATCAGATCAAATAAATTAAATCTATGCTGAAAATAATTTACAAGGATTTTTTATTTGGTAAATTTTTTACAAATTGGTATATTTTGTAGCAATTCTCTCAAAATTTTATGAAATAATTGTGCTGACAGGATAGGGCGAGTCATGTTTCCGACCCTGCCCATGCCATGTACCAATTTTTTCCAATGCCTCACATGCCAAAGAGACGCCAAGATGATGATGATGATGCCACCTTGTCATCTTTGGCATCATCGTCGACCTCAATCATTTCTCCACAGCTCTGCGGAGCATGAGAGGGGCCAGCAGAGAGATGGACGGATTGCCCCCAAATCTCGCCATCAAGGGTCATGCCACCTTCAGATCGCAGCCTCTTGGCTCTCTCTCTCTCTCTCTCTCTCTCTCTCTCTCTCTCTCTCACACACACACACACACACATAGAACCTCTCCATTCTCACTAGGACAAAGATTGGGGAAAGAGAAGTGACAAGAAAAATGAAACTGGGACCCATGGATTGAATTCTCCCAAGACTCCCCCAGCAATTTAATGTGAAAGGAGATGGAGCATCTTTTCTTTAAAGACAAAGGAGGGGGTGTCAAAGAGTGGGGCCCATTGTTTTTTGTCTTTTCTAGACCGTGACTTGCCCGGAGGTGATGTATCAACAAGCAACGTGCGGGATTTTATTAGATTTTTCCCCCTTTTCTTTGAAATATTCTACTATAATTATTCTAAGTCTATCCTCATTCTATATCCTACACTCTGATACCAACTGTAACGGTCCCAGATTCTAATGATCTCAATTTATATAAACATCTATATTAATCAACAGATTATCATACTCATCTCCAATATTCTTGAAAATTTCTGCAGCACCTCCTTTGTAAATACTAATGTGTCCAAATATACATTTCAATGCACAATAATTTTGGCCAACATCAGCCTACTTATTCTCAATCCAAACATGTAGACCAAAGTCAACAATCACCCATGAAATCATAATAATATTTCGACTCACAACGGTCTACTTATACTCCTTCTAACAATTTCAGCTTGACATCGCCTACTTATATGGAAACAAAAGAACATATGCTTGAGAATACTCCTCTCGATATTCAGAATATAACACCAATTTATTTATAAATTCAACTCATCGAGATCAAGGCCATCTAACTTATGCTATAATAATATCAATCAGCTTATAAATATATATAACATGAAACTTTACAATCACACAAATTACAACTCTAAAACTTCTCTATGTAATAGGATTTCCAACAAGGCGCTTGAAATCTTAAATTAAGTCTTCGCCTCACCATGACCTGAAAACATAATAATCTGTTGGGGGTGAGCTCAATAGCTCAGTGAGGAGAGATAGAAGAAAATCAGAGAATGGTGAATATACTCAATAATGAAAATCACCTAGAGGGGGGTGAATAGGTGAAGATGCTAATCAAAGGGCAATTTAAAAATTAAAGCTACAACAGTCACCAAACAAGAATCACAAGATGAATGCAAGCAAGTAAGTATGACAATGATTATGATGAGCAAGAATAAGAGCAAGTATAGTAAAGTAAAGAGTGCAAGAAAGTAAACATATCGCAAACACAAGGATATGTTATCGAGGTTCGAGCACCCAGCTCTACTCCCCGCCTTCCCCAGAAGGATTCTAGCTACTTCACTATCACACAGACAGTTACACAATCACTGCAGTACCCAACACACAGGAGTACCCAGTTTCACAAAGCTCAAGTACAAATTATCTCTGAGTAGTCAAAAGACCACAAACTCTCTCTTTCAAATATCTCTTCCCTTACAAAGGTCCTTAGAGAATATTGAGTAGGAATGAAGCTCTTGTGTAAGGTGAAAAGAAAAATTAAATCAGAGAGTATTACAAAAACCAATTCAGAAAATGAGTGAGAATATTAGCACAAAAACCAAGAAACAAGCTCTTTTGAATTTCTCAAACTTTTGAATTTTTCTCTTGAAAATTGTTGTTGTAACCAATCTCTCCCCAAACACCCCTATTTATAGGAGAGGGCTAGGGTTTAAGGATAAAACATATTTACTGATGTTTAGGAGGTAATTAGATCAAAATATATCCTTAAACGAATTTTTAAACACAAAAGACAAAAATAAACAGCTCTTAAAAATCTGCCCGTTACTGTTCAACGGCTACATCGGTCGACCGGGCCGGTCGACCGGTAGTACAAAATTCCGACCGTTACAGGCTATCGGTCGACCGACCCGGTCGACTGATACAAACTGTGACTCAAAAATAAATATCAGTCGACTGCCCCGGTCGACCGACAGACATGCACACGGATACGTGCATTCTGTCAGGACCTCGGTCGACTGGTCCGGTCGACCGGACCAGCCTGACACAGACTCGGTCGACTGTCGGTAGACTGCCGGTCGACCGGATCAGGTCAGAAAACGAAATAAAGACAGAATTTTGAGAAGAAAAATATTTTTAACAAAACTATTTTAAATAGGAATTCAGTATGTAACATAAAAAGAAATTTGTAGAAGAAAGATTTTGTACTAAAATATTTTTGTATATTTTATAGGAAATAAACTAAGAAATAGTATATGCGCAAAAACGTGTGTGATTGAGCTTCAAACCTAATCTCTATTCTTTAACAAGCTATAAAACTAAAAATACAAAACCTAAGGACCTCTGAGCAATCTTCACGTCTTTGAGACATCCAATGCCTTGCTAGTGCCTTCTCTTCTATGATCCTTCCTTGATGAGCAAATTGCCTTCATTGCTATGTGGAACTTAGAAGTTTTTGCAACAGCGAAGCGAATGAACTCTAAACATGGTACAAAACCTGAAACTTATCTTAAACAAAATCATTAGTACCAAATAGCACTAATTTGGTTTGTCATCATCAAAACACAAAAACAATTGGAGAGTGTAACCTCTTGGGCTAACAATCTCCCCCTTTTTGATGATGACAAAACAAATAGGCTATTAACAAAAATATAGGGAGGAGAAAACTCCCCCTCAAATTATGCTATAATTAAAAACACAATAATATGCTCTAGATACCAATAATTGAAATGATGCACCAATTATTGAAACCAATTGAAATAAACAATAATATGCTCTAGATACCAATTTAAACTAAAATACAAAAACTCATAAAACATATAAATTCATACATATAAATTCATATGGAACTAAGACCAAATGAACTTATTTTTGTCCATGTAACTTACTCTTTCCCTTTTTGTCATACATCAAAAAGGGTTATGAAAAACATGTTCAATCAATAATACACATATTTAGTTCTCCACAAATAAACGAAAATCTAGCAAAATCAAGTGGTTTAGTGAAAATATCGGCTAGTTGAAAATCGGTGGAAACATAATCAATATCAATATCACCTTTCTCAAAATGATCTCTAAGAAAGTGATATCTAATCTCAATGTGCTTGGTCTTACTATGTTGATTTGCATTTTTGGTTAAATGAATAGTACTAGTATTATCACAAATATTTTAATATTTTTATAATGCAAATCATAATCAAGGAGAGTATGTTTCATCCAAAGGACTTGTGCACAACAAGCCCCCGCGGCAACATACTCCACCTCGGCGGTTGATAGAGCTACGGAATTTTGCTTCCTAGAGGACCATGAAACAAGACAATTACCAAGAAATTGACATGTCCCACTAGTACTCTTTCTATCTACTCTACAACCCGCATAGTCGGCATCTGAATAACTAATCATAGAAAAATCTCCAGTTTTCGGATACCAAAGACCTAATCCAATCGTTCCCTTAACATATCGAATAATGCGTTTTACGGCAATTAAATGAGACTCTTTGGGACACGATTGAAATCTAGTACAAAGACACACACTAAACATGATATCCGGCCTACTTGCCGTTAAATATAAAAGACTACCTATCATGCTTCTAAACAATTTAATATCAACATTTTTACCTTGGTCGTCCTTATCAAGCTTGGTTGTAGTTGCCATGGGAGTGTTGCAAGCTTTAGCGTCTTCAAGTCCAAACCTCTTCACGAGTTCCTTAGCGTATTTGGCTTGAGAGATGAAGTTCCCATCATGCAATTGCTTGACTTGGAGTCCAAGAAAGAAGTTGAGCTCACCCATGGAGGACATTTCAAATTCTTGTTGCATTACCTTTTCAAAATCCTTGCATAAAACTTCATTAGTAGAACCGAAGATTATATCATCAACATAAATTTGGACAATTAAAATATCATTATCAACATGCTTAGTGAATAGAGTAGTGTCTACTTTACCTTTAATAAAATCATTTGAAATTAGAAAACTTGAAAGTCTTTCATACCAAGCTCTTGGAGCTTGTTTTAAACCATACAAAGCCTTATCAAGTTTGAAAACAAAATCGGGATGAACATGATCAACAAAACCGGGAGGTTGAGCAACAAAAACTTCTTCATTAAGAAAACCATTTAAAAATGCACTTTTTACATCCATTTGAAAAAGTTTAAAATTTTTAAAAGATGCATAAGCTAGTGTTATCCGTATGGCTTCAAGCCGTGCTACGGGTGCAAAGGATTCCTTAAAGTCGATTCCCTCAACTTGAGTGTAACCTTGGGCTACTAACCTAGCTTTATTCCTAATGACATTTCCGGACTCATCCAACTTATTCCTAAAGATCCACTTAGTACCAATTATTGGTCTATCGTGGGGCTTAGGAACAAGGTGCCAAACTTGGTTGCGCTCAAATTGATTGAGTTCCTCTTGCATGGCAAGCAACCAATATGGGTCCTTCTCGGCTTCGAGAATGCCTTTGGGTTCAAAATGAGAAATGAAAGCAAAGTTACCACATAGGTCATGGAGTTTGGAGCGCGTTGTGACTCCTTTGGAAGCATCACCCAAGATGAGCTCCTTAGGATGATTTGTAGCGTATCTCCAAGCTTTGGGAAGTGGTTGAGCGCTTTCCTCATTATCCTCTTGAACTTCACCTAAAGGTTCTTGCTTATCTTCTTGAGCGGGTGAGTCCTTCAAGGATAGTTTCTCAATGCTTTTACCTAATGGTTCAATCTCTACAACATTCTCAACAAACACATTAGACTCTTCAAACTTAACATGCATAGTTTCTTCAATAGTTTGTGAAGATCTAATAAAAACTCTATATGCTTTGCTAGTAGAGGAATATCCAACAAAGATAGCCTCATAAGCCTTAGCATCAAATTTACCCAAATTCTCTTTAGTGTTCAAAACAAAACATTTGCATCCAAAAACTTTGAAATATGACACATTTGGTTTTCTAGAAAGATACATTTCAAAAGATGTTTTAGAAGAATTTTTGCATAAATAAATACGATTCGATATATAGCATGCGGTGTTTACGGCCTCGGCCCATAAATATTGAGGGAGGTCGTACTCACTTATCATTGTCCTAGCCATCTCTTGAAGTGTTCTATTTTTCCTTTCAACAACTCCATTTTGTTGTGGAGTCCTAGGACAAGACATTTCATGCTTAATTCCCTTTTCATCACAATAAGTCATGAAGAGTTGGTTAACAAACTCACCACCTCTATCACTCCTTATTCTCAAAATCGGAAAACCTTTTTCTTTTTCAACTCTTTTTCTAAAAATCTTAAAGTGAGAAAAAGTTTGATCTTTATTTTGCAAAAAGAAAACCCAAGTGAAACGAGAGAAATCATCAACTAAAACAAATGCAAATCTACTTCCATTTAAGCTTTTAGTTTTAGTTGGTCCAAATAAATCCATATCAATTAATTCTAGAGGTCTAGTTGACATGATATCCTTGATTGGTTTGAAGGAAGACTTGGTTTGTTTCCCAAGTTGGCACGCACCACAAATGCGGTCTTTCTCAAAACTCAAGTAAGGAATACCCTTCACCAATTCCTTTGAATTAATTCTAGAAAGATGTTCAAAAGATGCATGTCCTAATCTTCTATGCCAAAGCCAAGAATTTTCATCAAAAGCATTTAAACATTTAGTAGAACACTCTACATTAAGCATGTCAATTATATAAACATTATCATCACGAAAACCGGTTAAAATACAATCATTCGATTTAACATCAAAAATCTTACAAGTAGAATCATCAAAAACAACTTTAAGACCACGATCACAAAATTGACTAATACTAAGTAAATTATGCTTTAAACCATCAACAAGAACTACATTTTCTATAATAGGAGATGAACCAATTTGAATATTACCAATACCGATGATGGTGCCTTTGGAATCATCCCCGAAGGTGACGGAGCCACCTTCCATGTACCTTGATAGGGTGTGAAGTTGTTGATATCCCACGTCATGTGTCTCGAACAACCACTATCAAGGTACCACCGCTCCCTACGTCTTGGAGCCTTGGTGTGTACCTACATCAAACATTTTAGGACTTGATTTTGGTACCCACATTTTCTTGGGTCCATGAGGGTTAGAGCCATTAACCCAAACAAGATTATTTGAACTATGCAATTTATCATAACAAAATTTAGCTAAATGTCCATTTTTGCCACAATAAGTACATCTATACACTCTACCATATTTAAAAGCATAGTGAGTGTGTGATTTGTGAGCATGGGCATTGTGAGAATGAAAAGATTTAGCATGAGAAGTATTATTTGAAGTGTGAGCATGTGGAATTTTAGCATGAGAATCTTTAACATGAGAAGTGTGCTTTTTGGAAAACTTTTCTTCAAGCTTCTTGGTGTTAAAAGCACAATCTTTCAAAACCTTTTCAAAATCAACCATTTTGGTTTTTAAGGAAGAAATTTCTTTATTATCAACAATAGGGGTTTTACCCTTACAAGAAATCTTATAAGCGTCAAATTCATTTTGAATAGAAACAAGATTGGAAGAAAGATCATCTTTTTCTTTTGAAACCAAAGCAAGTTGATTTTTAAGAAAAGCAACTTCTTTTTGTAATTTAAAGCATTCCATTTTCTTGTTATCATAAGTTTCGGAAAGTTCTACAAAAGCATGAACTAGAACTTCCTTACTCAAATCATCATCATTATCATCAAGAGATTGAGGGTTTACCTTGGGTGTGTTTGCCATGAAACACATATTTGCGGTATCCGCTTCTTCTTCTTCGGACTCGCTTTCCGAATCCCATGTTGCCTTGTAGGCTTTCTTTTCTTCCGACTTCCTATGCTTGAAGGAGGAAATTATCTTCTTTTTGAGCTCCGGGCAATCCGCTATCATGTGTCCGGGCTTTCGGCAATTGTAGCAAACTCTTTCCTCCCTTTTGTCTTCAAACTTTCTTTGGAAGTTAAACTTTTTCCTTCGGTACAATCTCTTCATGTTTCGTACAAGGAGGGAGAGCTCCTCATCTTCTTCTTCATCTTCATCATCGTCTTCAAGAGTGGATGAAGACTTGAAAGCTATGGACTTCTTCTTTGTTGGAGTAACCTCTTCTTTTGCTTTCTTTTCCATCTCATGGGTCTTTAGGTTCCCAATGAGACTAATGATGTCCATCTCATCCTTGTCGTTTAATTCCTTCAAGGTGGTGGCCTTTATCTCCCAAGATAGAGGAAGAGCTCGTACACTTTGCGCACCTTTTGATCGTTGGAGATGACGTCACCTAAGGAAGAAAGACCATTTGTAATTTTAGTGAAACGAGTAATCATACAATCAATGGATTCATCATCAAGCATTTTAAATGATTCATATTGGGACCTCAAGAGATCTATTTTAGCTCTCTTGACTTGTGAAGTCCCTTCATGCGTGACCAATAAGTGTTGCCAAATCTCATAGGCGGATTGGCAATGAATTACCCGTGTAAGGTCATCCTCATTCAAGGCGGTTAAAAGGGAGTTTTGGGCTTTTGAGTTAGCCTCATATTCTCTAAAGTTGAAGTCGGTCCAAGTGCTCTCATCACTATCGGGTGCTATGTAGGGTTTGGTCAAGGACTTAGCTACCAAGCTACCTAGTGATTGCAAAAATATAGTCATCCTAACCTTCCAAATGGGAAAATTTAGGCCATCAAATTTAGGTGGGGTTTTAATGTTGTCGGCCATATTTACTAGTGTATGAATGGATGAATGAAAATATTGATTAGCAATATTTTAAGGATCTCTCTATGGATGTTAAGCCAAACCTAGAGTCCAAGCTCTGATACCAATTGAAAATCACCTAGAGGGGGGTGAATAGGTGAAGATGCTAATCAAAGGGCAATTTAAAAATTAAAGCTACAACAGTCACCAAACAAGAATCACAAGATGAATGCAAGCAAGTAAGTATGACAATGATTATGATGAGCAAGAATAAGAGCAAGTATAGTAAAGTAAAGAGTGCAAGAAAGTAAACCAATCGCAAACACAAGGATATGTTATCGAGGTTCGAGCACCCAGCTCTACTCCCCGCCTTCCCCAGAAGGATTCTAGCTACTTCACTATCACACAGACAGTTACACAATTACTGCAGTACCCAACACACAGGAGTACCCAGTTTCACAAAGCTCAAGTACAAATTATCTCTGAGTAGTCAAAAGACCACATACTCTCTCTTTCAAATATCTCTTCCCTTACAAAGGTCCTTAGAGAATATTGAGTAGGAATGAAGCTCTTGTGTAAGGTGAAAAGAAAATTAAATCAGAGAGTATCACAAAAACCAATTCAGAAAATGAGTGAGAATATTAGCTGTGACGCCCCGATCCCACGGATACGGGGACGTCACTGCGACGTATATACGCAGGTCAGAAAGTGCCCCCACGTATATACGCTAAGCATTAAGTACAACAAGGATCAGAGTACGCGACAAAGCGTGATATTCATTCATATGCCAACTTAAAAGTACAAATACAAAGCTATCACAGGATATGATAAAATATTACACATTACATATGTCTTTTATCACAACCAAGTCCAAAAGTACAATATACAATAAGGACACAAAAGGCTCACGAGTTAGATGAAGACCCCGTGAGTCAAAGAGAGAAGTTTGGCACAAAAGAACAGGAACTAGTCTGTCTGCTCACTAAGAAAAGCTTGATCCTCTGTGGATGGTTCCACTTCGATCCAAGTTTCGGAACCTGAACATACAAATCCAAGGGAGTCAGGACCTCCCAACAATGAACAGGCTACAGCCAAATGGCTAAGAGACAAGAGTAGGAAGGTTAGAACACAAGTATAACGGGTATGAACAAGTAGAACATAATATCCATAAAACAGGAAATCCAGGTAAAGTTGATTACAAGCAAGATTGATTGTATACGCTTAAGTCACGGTCCCATGGGACTAGTACATCGAAGGAATAATCCAAACAAGGAAACCCTCATCTATATACTTTTATCTCATGCCACCGAAATCCAAGCGTATAGAATCAGAATTTCAAATCACATGATAATCATAACAGGATTACATGACAAAAATAACAGAAGTACATAATAGGAATCATGACAGGGATCACTGTAGGAATCGTAACATAACAGGTATCTATTATTATTATTACTCGTCTGACCCATATATCTAGGTATGTGTTTTGGTATATATCCCAACACACATACATCCATATATAAGAAAGTCGAGGGTTGTTACCGGAAGTAGATGGAGAACTGATAGAGCTTCTTATAGTAGTTCCCATACACCTGGGACCAGCTTGAGGGCCCTAAGTCCCCCTAACACGAATCTCCTGTGGGCCCTGAGTCCCACTAACACGTACCGCCAATATTTTATTCCATCACTATAAGCAAGGTATCATTCCGGCATCCATCACTTCCTCCCATTCCCCATAAAAGTTGTCCTTTTTATGGTTTATTAACATAATTATCAGATTCCGGAAACGAGCAGGATCATAACTGGAATACATAACAAGGATCATAACTGGAATCATAACAAGAGATCAGATACTACATTCCCGTTATCGTGATAATTATAAGAATCGAGTGTATCATGCTTGGTGTCAAGAGATAGCATGATAAGTGGTGATATACATCAAGTAACCAGTCACTAAGTACTATATACAAACACATGAACCAAGCATAAGATCCAATATTCAGAAAAGAAATCAACTACAACAGACAGCCAAAGTTAGTCGACTAGGTGGAAGGAGTAGTCGACTAATAGTTAAGGTAAGTCGACTAACAGTCTGGTCTAGTCGACTAAAATTGGGTTCCAGAGAGTTGGGTTTCTGATTCAGGAAAAGTTAGTCGACTATGGTGGAAAGGGTAGTCGACTAACAATGATCTATAGTCGACTAATAGTTAAGGTAAGTCGACTAACAGTGATTTCCAGAGAATTGGGGTTTATTTTCAGGAAAAGTTAGTCGACTAATAATCAAGATAAGTCGACTAAAACTGTGTTTCAGAACAGGGGTCGTTTCAAATAGGGATTTCAAGTCGACTAGCTCCTAGGTCAAGTCGACTAATCGTGGTCCGAAAACAGGGTACAGAACAGAATTTGATGGTTGAATTTGAAGGCCAAAAGCATGATTTCGAAGGCACAAGTGTACATGAATTGTAAACACAAGTATACTAAAAAGTTTACAAGTCTTGGTGAGTAAAAATACTCACTCGAATGGTTAATTGAAGCTTTACGAGTTCGAAAGGAGCGTTGCCGACAAACTTGATCCTCGGCGATAATAGACACGATCCCAATCCAAAAGTTGTAGTTGCTTGAGATGGAGATGATGACTTTGTGGTGTTTTTGGAGTTGGGGTTGAGGTGAAGGAGGGATTTTGGTGAAGGCCAAATCCTTGTTGAAGTGAAGAAAAGAAATAGAAATGTAAAGGAAAAGTTTATATAGGTTTTAGATTTTGTAAAGGAGGTGTAAATAAAGTAGAAGAGAGGGGGTTTTTGCAAATAGGAGAGGATGAGGTGTCCCTCTTTTGGCCACTTGGCCGGCCATGGAAGAGAGAGAGAAAGAGGGGCATTAATGTGGAAGTGTGTGGAAGTTGGAATTTTGGAAAAGATTGGAATTTTGGAATAAAGGAAAAGCTTGTGGCTTGTGGAGGAAGGAAAGAAATAAAGGAAAAGGAAAAAGGAAAAGAAATTTAAAAAGGAGAAGATATTTTCTTTGGCTTGGAAAATGAAAATATTGAAAAGACAATTTCCCGGGTTTAAGTCGAAGATGCGAAAAATATTTCGGAAAATACCGAAATCGTCCCGAAATCAAGTATCTTGGAACGACTCGTAAAATTTACCAAAAATCAATAATAATATTTTAAGACTCATGGTGAAATTCGTTTGGAGAAATAATTTATAGTTTTAAAACTAAAAATCCCGGAATCAGTTAGCTACCGACTCCGGTGGAATTTTCATAAAATCATAAAATTCCCAGAAAAAGTATTTAGGTAAGAAATGTGATTTTAAGAGAAAATGTCTAAAGGACCATCTAGAAATTCCAAGCTGTTTGCAAATTAAAAATCCAGGAATCGGTCAGCAGCACTGGTCGACACCGGTTTTGAAGATTTTCATTTTAATTCAGGAAAAATCCAGAAAATCATAGAAAATCTAATATATTGGAAAATAATATTTGAAACTAAAATCGGTCAAATACAGAAAGTCAATTGAAAAATACGATCGAAAATCTGAATACGCAACTAAGTACGTATTCCGGAAGCGGGGTATTACAATCCACCCACCTTACAAAAATTGCGTCCTCGCAATTTCGTTAAGGGGTAAATTGAACACGAAGTGGACAAGGGTGAAATCAAAGGCTTCAAAAAAAACCAAAACAGGGGTAAGGTGAACACAGGAAGGACCAGGATTGGAAATGAGAGAATGATAAGGGAAATATTTAGAAAGATAACCAACTCAAATGCAAGATCCGGGGTAGTTGTTACCATGATATCCTTGAGGTTCCTGATCTGGATACTGGTCTGCACATTCTGCTGCATCTTCTGATGCCTCCGCCGCCATGATGTGAACTTGGCCTCTGCCGTAATCTACTCTAGGTCTTGCTCCTCTCTGTGGATTGCCATACTGTTGGGGTGGAAATGGAGCTCTCTGGTCAACGGGTTCTGGGTTCCTCCTCAGTGGTGGAGTTGGAAGTGCTGGGGCTGGAAGTGTTGGTCTGATTGGTGCCACATGTCCAAACTTTCTGTGCGGGCAATCCCTTAGCGCATGTCTCCCTGTCCCACATGCCAAACATAATCCATTGGCCATTCGACAATCTCTCTTATAATGTCCGGGTCTGTGGCAGAAATTGCATATGATCTGAGGAAGAGGAGGTCGGAATGGTCGCTTCATCATCGGGTCATGGGTTGTCCTAGCTGCATCTTCCTCATCCATCAACTGAAAAGGCCTCTTCATGGCCTGGTTCCTTATCAAGGTCAATTTCTTCTTCTCCAGTCCACGCTCCACTTCTCGAGCTATGGTGAGGACTTCAGAATAGGTCTTCAGCTGTTGGGGCATTAAGAAGACTTGGATATCCATCTGTAAGCCCTGTTGAAATCTACTTGCCCGCTTCTCCTCATCAGTCACCATGTATGGAGCAAAGCGGCTAAGTCTTAAGAATTCCGCAGCATACTCATCCACGGACCGATTCCATTGTTGAAGTCGGATGAACTGTTCTTCCATGTCTTTCTGAGCAGTGGCAGGGAAGAATCTGCTATAGAAGCTCTTAGAGAATTGGTCCCATGTGACCGGCTTCTCCAATCTTGCCTCCTCAGCTAGCCACCAAGTTCTGGCTACATCTTTCAATTGAATCTTGGCGACCTCCACTTGATTTTCCTTTGGAACTCGGGCTGCATTCAACAAGTCTGAGGTATCTGTCAGCCATTGCTCAGCATCCAGGGGTTTCTCTTCACCCGTGAATATGGCTGGTTGCAGCCGTCTGAAGTCTGAAATATTTCCCGCCTCTGTTCCTTTGGAGCTGCTAACTCTTGCCGAAGGAGTTCCGTCTGTTGTTGCTGATTCTCCATCATCGCCTGGATAACCCTCAGAATATCCACATTCTCTCCCGTGGGTCCATTCGATACTTGTCCAGAGTTGTTACGACCCGATCTTCTATCCATACCTAGTTGGTGAAAGATGACTGGGAAGAGGTGGAAAAATGGAAAGATTTTAGGACATGAGGGAAGGAATCAAGAAGGACTAGATAACTTTGTACATTGTAGTTGGCAATAGCAAATTACTAGAATTTGCTGCTTGATTGTACTATAGGAGTGAGAGCCTAGGCTCTGATACCATCCTGTGATGCCCCGATCCCACGGATACGGGGACGTCACTGCGACGTATATAAGCAGGTCAGAAAGTGCCCCCACGTATATACGCTAAGCATTAAGTACAACAAGGATCAGAGTACGCGACAAAGCGTGATATTCATTCATATACCAACTTAAAGTACAAATACAAAGCTATCACAGGATATGATAAAATATTACACATTACATATGTCTTTTATCACAACCAAGTCCAAAAGTACAATATACAATAAGGACACAAAAGGCTCACGAGTTAGATGAAGACCCCGTGAGTCAAAGAGAGAAGTTTGGCACAAAAGAACAGGAACTAGTCTGTCTGCTCACTAAGAAAAGCTTGATCCTCTGTGGATGGTTCCACTTCGATCCAAGCTTCGGAACCTGAACATACAAATCCAAGGGAGTCAGGACCTCCCAACAATGAACAGGCTACAGCCAAATGGCTAAGAGACAAGAGTAGGAAGGTTAGAACACAAGTATAACGGGTATGAACAAGTAGAACATAATATCCATAAAACAGGAAATCCAGGTAAAGTTGATTACAAGCAAGATTGATTGTATACGCTTAAGTCACGGTCCCATGGGACTAGTACATCGAAGGAATAATCCAAACAAGGAAACCCTCATCTATATACTTTTATCTCATGCCACCGAAATCCAAGCGTATAGAATCAGAATTTCAAATCACACGATAATCATAACAGGATTACATGACAAAAATAACAGAAGTACATAATAGGAATCATGACAGGGATCACTGTAGGAATCGTAACATAACAGGTATCTATTATTATTATTACTCGTCTGACCCATATATCTAGGTATGTGTTTTGGTATATATCCCAACACACATACATCCATATATAAGAAAGTCGAGGGTTGTTACCGGAAGTAGATGGAGAACTGATAGAGCTTCTTATAGTAGTTCCCATACACCTGGGACCAGCTTGAGGGCCCTAAGTCCCCCTAACACGAATCTCCTGTGGGCCCTGAGTCCCACTAACACGTACCGCCAATATTTTATTCCATCACTATAAGCAAGGTATCATTCCGGCATCCATCACTTCCTCCCATTCCCCATAAAAGTTGTCCTTTTTATGGTTTATTAACATAATTATCAGATTCCAGAAACGAGCAGGATCATAACTGGAATACATAACAAGGATCATAACTGGAATCATAACAAGAGATCAGATACTACATTCCCGTTATCGTGATAATTATAAGAATCGAGTGTATCATGCTTGGTGTCAAGAGATAGCATGATAAGTGGTGATATACATCAAGTAACCAGTCACTAAGTACTATATACAAACACATGAACCAAGCATAAGATCCAATATTCAGAAAGAAATCAACTACAACAGACAGCCAAAGTTAGTCGACTAGGTGGAAGGAGTAGTCGACTAATAGTTAAGGTAAGTCGACTAACAGTCTGGTCTAGTCGACTAAAACTGGGTTCCAGAGAGTTGGGTTTCTGATTCAGGAAAAGTTAGTCGACTATGGTGGAAAGGGTAGTCGACTAACAATGATCTATAGTCGACTAATAGTTAAGGTAAGTCGACTAACAGTGATTTCCAGAGAGTTGGGGTTTATTTTCAGGAAAAGTTAGTCGACTAATAATCAAGATAAGTCGACTAAAACTGTGTTTCAGAACAGGGGTCGTTTCAAATAGGGATTTCAAGTCGACTAGCTCCTAGGTCAAGTCGACTAATCGTGGTCCGAAAACAGGGTACAGAACAGAATTTGATGGTTGAATTTGAAGGCCAAAAGCATGATTTCGAAGGCACAAGTGTACATGAATTGTAAACACAAGTATACTAAAAAGTTTACAAGTCTTGGTGAGTAAAAATACTCACTCGAATGGTTAATTGAAGCTTTACGAGTTCGAAAGGAGCGTTGCCGACAAACTTGATCCTCGGCGATAATAGACACGATCCCAATCCAAAAGTTGTAGTTGCTTGAGATGGAGATGATGACTTTGTGGTGTTTTTGGAGTTGGGGTTGAGGTGAAGGAGGGATTTTGGTGAAGGCCAAATCCTTGTTGAAGTGAAGAAAAGAAATAGAAATGTAAAGGAAAAGTTTATATAGGTTTTAGATTTTGTAAAGGAGGTGTAAATAAAGTAGAAGAGAGGGGGTTTTTGCAAATAGGAGAGGATGAGGTGTCCCTCTTTTGGCCACTTGGCCAGCCATGGAAGAGAGAGAGAAAGAGGGGCATTAATGTGGAAGTGTGTGGAAGTTGGAATTTTGGAAAAGATTGGAATTTTGGAATAAAGGAAAAGCTTGTGGCTTGTGGAGGAAGGAAAGAAATAAAGGAAAAGGAAAAAGGAAAAGAAATTTAAAAAGGAGAAGATATTTTCTTTGGCTTGGAAAATGAAAATATTGAAAAGACAATTTCCCGGGTTTAAGTCGAAGATGCGGAAAACATTTCGGAAAATACCGAAATCGTCCCGAAATCAAGTATCTTGGAACGACTCGTAAAATTTACCAAAAATCAATAATAATATTTTAAGACTCATGGTGAAATTCGTTTGGAGAAATAATTTATAGTTTTAAAACTAAAAATCCCGGAATCAGTTAGCTACCGACTCCGGTGGAATTTTCATAAAATCATAAAATTCCCAGAAAAAGTATTTAGGTAAGAAATGTGATTTTAAGAGAAAATGTCTAAAGGACCATCTAGAAATTCCAAGCTGTTTGCAAATTAAAAATCCGGGAATCGGTCAGCAGCACTGGTCGACACCGGTTTTGAAGATTTTCATTTTAATTCAGGAAAAATCCAGAAAATCATAGAAAATCTAATATATTGGAAAATAATATTTGAAACTAAAATCGATCAAATACAGAAAGTCAATTGAAAAATACGATCGAAAATCTGAATACGCAACTAAGTACGTATTCCGGAAGCGGGGTATTACATTAGCACAAAAACCAAGAAACAAGCTCTTTTGAATTTCTCAAACTTTTGAATTTTTCTCTTGAAAATTGTTGTTGTAACCAATCTCTCCCCAAACACCCCTATTTATAGGAGAGGGCTAGGGTTTAAGGATAAAACATATTTACTGATGTTTAGGAGGTAATTAGATCAAAATATATCCTTAAACGAATTTTTAAACACAAAAGACAAAAATAAACAGCTCTTAAAAATCTGCCCGTTACTGTTCAACGGCTACATCGGTCGACCGGGCCAGTCGACCGGTAGTATAAAATTCCGACCGTTACAGGCTATCGGTCGACCGACCCGGTCGACTGATACAAACTGTGACTCAAAAATAAATATCGGTCGACTGCCCCGGTCGACCGACAGACATGCACACGGATACGTGCATTCTGCCAGGACCTCGGTCGACTGGTCCGGTCGACCGGACCAGCCTGACACAGACTCGGTCGACTGTCGGTAGACTGCCGGTCGACCGGATCAGGTCAGAAAACGAAATAAAGACAGAATTTTGAGAAGAAAAATATTTTTAACAAAACTATTTAAACAGGAATTCAGTATGTAACATAAAAAGAAATTTGTAGAAGAAAGATTTTGTACTAAAATATTTTTGTATATTTTATAGGAAATAAACTAAGAAATAGTATATGCGCAAAAACGTGTGTGATTGAGCTTCAAACCTAATCTCTATTCTTTAACAAGCTATAAAACTAAAAATACAAAACCTAAGGACCTCTGAGCAATCTTCACGTCTTTGAGCCATCCAATGCCTTGCTAGTGCCTTCTCTTCTATGATCCTTCCTTGATGAGCAAATTGCCTTCATTGCTATGTGAAACTTAGAAGTTTTTGCAACAGCGAAGCGAATGAACTCTAAACATGGTACAAAACCTGAAACTTATCTTAAACAAAATCATTAGTACCAAATAGCACTAATTTGGTTTGTCATCATCAAAACACAAAAACAATTGGAGAGTGTAACCTCTTGGGCTAACAAATAATAAGCATGAATTTTTGAGTAATAGAGCAGATCTGGATGAATAAGAGAAATAGAAAATCAATAACATATGATGAAACAATTGGGCTCCATAATCTTCAGGGGCAGACTGACTCCTTTGGTCATTGATTTCTTACGACATTCCCCGTATTCTATGCCAATTTTACAGGGTTTATAAATTCAGTAAAATATTAGCTCGGCAATTATAGTTTATTATCAAACTCTTCTTATGTATTCATAGTATGTATCACATACATATTTCATATATCATGCACGGGCGCGCCAATCATGCTCTCATTATTCTATATATAGTTTATGCATTTAGATAATACATGTATCACAAAACATACTTTTATATCATATATGTAGGATCTATAATCAAAGCAACACAAACACTAGAGGGGGGTGAATAGTGTTTATAAAAATTTAAATCAAACTACTTGTAGGAAATAAATAATTCACAAGATAAACTCAGAAAATTCAAACGCAAAGACAAGAGAGTTATCCTGGTTCGGTCCTTGTGACCTACATCCAGTCCCCAAGCAAACCGCTTGAGATTTTCCTTTCCTGATTTGTGTACACCCACAACCAATACCTTGTACACCACTTGACAAATGCCCATTGCCAAATGTGCACAACTCCTCTTTACACCAAGAGAACAAACACCTTGTACAACTTTCTTCTACTCCAAGAAGACGCCCTTGTACAATGATCTTCTTTGAATGATTACAATGATCCTATAAGCCTTGAATTTGAATGTGCTTGTGGACAAGGTTTCTTATAGGAGGAATTTCAGAAATCTTCACAATGGAGTTTGGAATTTTGTGAAGAAAACTGAAAGTGAAACAGGTTTTCAGAAAACATAATTTTTGGAGAGAGTTTTAGGCTGAAAACTTTGGATTTGAATTGGTGCCTTGGCCCTAGGACAATACCCCTATTTATAGGTGAAATCCATAGTAAGTTAGGGTAGTTATCAGGCCAAATTCAAATTTTGAAACGTTGAAAAATGCACCAGAATTTACCAACTGCACAACAGTTATCAACTGCTTTTAGTCGACTAGGATAGGAGATTAGTCGACTAGAAGAACAAAATTTCCAAAGATTAGTTGACTACTATAAGGGGTAAGTCGACTATCTAATGACTGATACAGATATTTGGTTTCTGGAAAACTGAATGTAGTCGACTATATAAGCACTGTTAGTCGACTATATAGGGTGTTAGTCGACTATACAAGTTTGATAAGTCGACTAAGTTTCATGTCAGACAGAAACAGAGAGCAAGGAAATTTTTATATAGGAGATTAGTCGACTTGGGAAAAACTATAGTCGACTAGGGTATCTGTTAGTCGACTATAAAAGGAGGTCAAGTCGACTAACTTTCCTGATAGAGAACAAACAGAGAGTTAGTCAATAGTTTTAGCAGTATCTAGTCGACTAGGGCTTTTTGGCAAGTCGACTATAGAAGGGGTAGTCGACTATACTATAAGGTCAGGTCGACTAATATAGGTATTTTGTGTGTGTGTTCAAGGCTTTTCACAGATATCTAAAATTACACAAAAATACCAAAATTTGTAACAGAGGTAGAATCATCATAATTGCTTGTCCATCATCAAAATCTCTCTATCAACTTGGTAGGTTTCAACATTCTCCCCCTTTTTGATGATGACAACCCATGTTTTGTGATAACTCCCCCTGCAGCAAAACTCCCCCTGCAGTAAAAATGTTATAACAAAATGATATATATATATAATCAAGTCGTTTTGTTTGCCCCTGCAGAAAGTGTTAAGTGTCCCCTTCCCTGCATTGTCATATGTCAATATCCAGCACATAGTTGTATAACACACATTGACATATGTTTGTCACAACAGAAACAGATTTTCAGATTTGCATAGAACATTGCCAGTGTTATGTTTCAGATTTTATGTCAGCAACACATAGCAACTGTCAGATTTGCAGATATGAATATTCTTTATGAAGTTGCTGGTCACAACATATATCAGAACAGAATAATATGCAACAGAACAGATTATATAACACAAACATAACAGATTTATATAACACAAACATAACAGATTTATATAACACAAACATAACACATAACACAAAAGTTCTCCCCCTTTGTCATTAACAAAAAGCAGAAAACATACATAAATAGACACTGTTTTCATACGGAAATACATATTAAAAAAGAGTCTGAAAATTGAAAAATACATAAAAAGGTAAAAACTACAAAAACAAAAACACGAAGAAATGCCAACGCCATAATCTTCAAAGGTCGGATCCGGGAGGAGGAGGTGGTGGAAAATGTGTCTTGAGGAGGTTCAGAATCTCTGTTTGAGTTGATGCAAATGAATCCATCTGAAGTTGCATATGCTCAAATCGAGTCATCATTAAAGACTGATTTTGAAGCACTTGATTCTGAGTGTCTTGAAGAACTTGTTGTTGGGCATGAAGAGAGGCAATCTCAACAGACCGTGAATTGTAGAAGGCATCAGTGTAAGAAGGAGATGGTTGGTTTGGAGGTGGTTCAGTGAAAGGAGGTTGGGTAGAGGAAGATGGAGGTTGAGTGGAACTTTGTGGAGGTGAAGAGGGTGGTTGTGGAGGAGGATGAGGGATATCAGTAAGTTTCATGCGGTGAAGAACGGCACGATCAAATGGTTCGAATACTTTGACGACATTAGTTTCGAAATCAAGATCAATATGAAATTTTCGAAATACGTGTGTCAAGAAAGCTCCATAAGGAAGAAAGGAAGTATGGGACTTAACCATAGTATCAAAAACAATTTTTGCTCAATTGACATCGAGGCCAGCCATAATTGCATAGACGCAAGTGGCTAACTCTCGTGAATAGTAGTTGTAGCTTCCAGTTTTAGGGCAAATATTGTATGCAAGGATACGACCTATAAGACGTGGGATAGGCTTCAATTTGTTGTTTGTCATAGGTAATCCTTGTCCAGGCAAAAAGATACTAGATAAGACCTCTTCATTATCCATTTCAATATCATTTATCAAGAGACCGTTATAAGGAATGGAAAGAATACGGCCTATGGATTTGGGAGATAATTTTATATTTATACCTTTAACCAATGAATAAATGTGAACATCATCTTCATTATCTTCAAAGGTCAAATTAGTATAAAACAAGTTTATCAAGAACGGATAGTAGCCTTGTCTAGAATCCGTAGAAAACATGTGAAGTAGACCACTATTTTGCAAATATGAGACAATGTCATAATCATAAAAGTCTTCATATTTAACAAAACGACCGGGTAGAATTTCTAGGGAAGACAATCTAATGAAATCCTCTTCTAGGGCAGGATTCTTTAGAAATGCCCTAAAATCAACTTGTGAAGATGAAGATGATGGAGTAAACTTAGTTTTCTTTGACCTAGACATGTTGAGAACAGAAATTGATGGAATATAACACAAGATATGAAAGGAATTTCAGTGGTTTGAAGGATTTTACCAAGTTTTGGAAGTGGAAGAGAAGAAATCAGGGGAGAGTTCACTGCTGCAGTCGGCTACTGCTGGTGCTCCTTGTTGCCTGGTAGTCGACTGGAGGAATCGGCTGGAAGAGAGAAAGTGCGAAAGTCTAGGGTTTTGAAGAATGAAAGATAAGAATGAATAGTTGGGATTTAATCTTGAGTGATATCAAAGGTGAGGATTAAAAGAGAGTGTTATTGGATCCTTAACTTAAGAAAACGGGTCGGGTTTCGAAAAATAAAAACTGAAAACAGAACACAGACTTCACAGAATTAGTCGACTTGAGGGTTGGTACTAGTCGACTAATAAATTGACTAGTCGACTAGTAAATAAGAATAGTCGACTAAGTTTTGAAAAATCAAAAAGCTATGTCTCTATTAATGAAAATTAGTCGACTGGGTTACTGTCAAGTCGACTAGGGTCTGTATAAGTCGACTAATATGGATAAGTAAGTCGACTAATTATGTAAAAAAAATGCCTTTTAAAAATTCTGAAAAAATATTTTAAAATCAGAAAAATTGCAAATACCCAAATCTCTTCTAAATTTCATAAAAGTATCTTCTTTAAGAGGCTTTGTGAAAATATCTGCAACTTGAATATCAGTTGATATAAAATTTAAAGAAATGTCACCTTTTAAAGCATGATCACGTAGAAAATGATGTCTAATATCAATATGTTTGGTACGTGAATGATGAACTGGATTTTTAGATAAATTAATATCACTAGTATTATCACACATAATAGGTGAGTTTGTGATAGTCATGCCATAATCAAGTAGGGTTTGTTTCATCCATATAATTTGAGCACATGCAACACTAGCAGCGATATATTCTGCCTCGGTTGTTGATAATGATACAGAATTTTGTTGGCCCAAGGTTACAATCACCCTTGTTTAGTGTATTTTGATGTTTACAAAACATATTAGTTATTTGTACTAATAACATTTGTTGTTTAAGTGTGTTTTCAGATTTCTATTCATACTAGAAGTCTTCTCTCACAAATACAAGGTTTTGGACTCAAGTCAACTCCAATTGGGCTCAAGATGCAAAAATTGAAGATCAAGTGGAGATAGCCCATCTTGAAGCATTGCCTTGAAGTCTTTTAGAGTTTGTAAGTTTAGAATGTTAAAGTTTGAATATAGGAAATTTGGCTCTAGGATTTGCACACACACTTGTTTCATGTATTTCCTATGTTTTGAAAATAGTTATTGAAAATGGTTATTTCTAAGTTTTATGCCTTAGTTTACATATACATGTACCAAAGCTTTATATCCTGAAAAACTTGTTTAAAACATGTGTATAAACTATTTTCTGCATAATACTTAGCTATATGTATTTTTAAAATATTTATCAAAATTTTTCTAACTCAAAACAGCCCAGTTTTTTCAGTGTCAGGCAACATCGGTCGACCGGCCCAGTCGACCGGCGCTGTGTCTAGACATGCACTGTTTGTGCATGTCCGTCGGTCGACCGGACCGGTCGACCGACGGAGAGCATTCTGCTCTCGGGAATTTTCGGTCGACCGGACCGGTCGACCGGAAGAAGGAAACTGTGTTTCCTCCTTTTGGGTCGGTCGACCGGACCGGTCGACCGGGAGCCAACGGCTACTTCCAGCTAGGCTGGCGGTCGACCGGACCGGTCGACCGCCAAGCCTGCAACTTAGCAACGGCTCTTTCCTCTTTGGGATTTTCTGAAAATCTGTTTTCTTTTTCTGCTTTAACAGATTTTTGGAGAGTTGTTGGGGTGCTTTTGCAGGTTGAATTAGGTGAAAAGAAAATGTTTTTAACTTATTTTCAACCCTATAAATAGAGGAGAAGTCTCTCCTTCATATTACTTAGAAAAATCCTCAAGTTTTCATTGTTTTCAAAAGAGAAAAGAAAAGAGTTTAGAGCTTTCATTCCAATTCTTTTTGAGCTAGTTTTTTCAGTTGTGTTTGATTGCTCATATCACTCTACAACTGAAGTTTTTCTCACCACACTTCATAGAGCCAAAAATTCTATACTCATTCTATAGTGAAGTTGTAATTGAAGTGAGAGTGTTTGTAAAAGAATTTGAGAAATAGTGTAGTGATCTTGTTGTGATCACTTGGTTCTTGTATTCCTTTCCTTGTGGAGCAACCTCTTCGGTAGAGGTCCTTTGTACTTGGTGGAGCTCGGTGTTCGGTCTTCGGTAGACCAATTGTAAAGGCATCCTCGGTGGATAGTGGAAACCCTTCACGGAGGTGAAGGCGGGGACTAGAGCAAGTGTGCTCGAACCTCGAAACAAATCATCTTGTTTGCGATTGCCTTTGCGTTAATCTTGCTTTCAATTTCTCTTGCTTTATATTGTCTTGAATTATTTACTTGAGAACTAACCCTCTACTTGTGCAATCTAGTCTTGTTTACTTTACTTGCTATACTTGTTGTGTTACATTGTGTGCATTTCATTTCTCATCATCATACTTGGCATTGATCGATCACACCTCAATACAACACGGTTGCATTGCGCACCTCTAACCCATATCTAGGGGAATTGGGAGGAAGGAGTTCAGAACCTCGCAAGGGGTATTCGGCTCTTAGTCGTGTTTTGAGAGATCGTTGCATCACTCATTTTATTAAAGTTTAAAAAGATTATTAGATTAGCATTCACACCTATTCACCCCCCCTCTAGGTGTTTTTCAATTGGTATCAGAGCTTGGACTCTAGGATTTGGTTTAACCACCTTAGAGAAGATCCTAATTTGCTAATCATTTCATTCATATTCATATAAGTAAAAATGGCCGATGGAATTAAGACCCCTCCTAAGTTTGATGGACTTAACTTTCCCATATGGGAAGTTAAGATGACCGTGTTTTTGCAATCTCTAGGTAGCCGAGTTGCAAAGGCCGTGACTAAGTCCTTTAGTGTACCCCCCGTGACGAATCCACTTGGTCCGAAATAGAGATTAAGGAATTCGATGCCAATGCCAAAGCTCACTATGCACTTCTTCAAGCCCTAAATGATGATGACATAGCTAGGGTTATACATTGCAAATCCGCATTTGAGATTTGGTCACACTTGATAGTCACTCATGAGGGGACCTCACAAGTAAAGAAGGCTAAGATTGACCTTCTTCGGTCTCAATATGAAACATTTAGCATGCAAGACAATGAAACCATAGATGATATGGTTACAAGATTTACCAAGATTACTAATGGACTCTCTTCTTTAGGTGAAGATATCAACAATGATCAAAGAGTAAGGAAGATCATCCGGGCTCTTCCTCCTTCATGGGAAGTTAAAGCTACAACCTTGAAGGAACTCAATGACAATGAAGAGATGGAGCTCATAGGTCTCATTGGGAACCTCAAAACCCATGAGATGGAAAGGAAAGCAAGGGAGGATATGGCTCCCTCCAAAAAGAAGACTATCGCCTTCAAGAGTCAAGCTACACACTCCGATGAAGATGATGAAGAAGAAGATGATGAGGAGCTCTCACTCCTTGTTAAGAATGTCCGGAGGATGTACAACAAGGCGAAGTACCAAGGTAGAAGGAGATGGCAAGGAGGCAAAGAAGAAAGAAAGATCATATGCTTCAATTGCCAAAAACCGGGACACATTGTGGCGGAGTGTCCGGAAAAAGCAAAGCCTTCCACTTCAAAGAAGCCTTACAAGAAGAAGGCTATGAAGGCAACTTGGGATTCGGAGACCGAATCCGAGGAAGAAATAGACACCGCCAACATGTGCTTCATGGCTAATGAAGGCACAAGCAAGTAACCTCTTCCCCTTCTCATGATAATGAACTTTCTATGGATGTGTTAGAAGAGGCTTTTGTTGAGTTGTCACAAAACTATGATTTCTTAAAGAAAAGGTATATTAAAATGAAAAAGGAAAATGAATCTTTAAGTCTTCAAGTTTTTACTCTTACAAAAGAAAAGGATGAGTTGGTTTCCACTTTGGCCACTACCAAAAATGATTTTGAAAAATATAAGATCTCTTGCAAAGGTAAGGCCCCACTAATTGATTCAAATGAAGTTTCTATGCTTAAGGAAAGATTAGACTCATTAAGTGTTGTTTTGAAAGATTGTGAGTTTAACAAGAAGAAAATTGAGGCTATGTTTCCTAAGAAACAAGCCCCAAAGAAAAATGCTCATGCTCATGTTCATGTTCATGCTACACAACCTAAACAACATGGCAAAACCCCAAAACATGCTCACACTACACATCATGCTTTCATGTATAGAAAAGTGTACTCATGTTCACATTGTGGGCGGAAAGGACACTTAGCTAATTTTTGTTATGATAGACTAAGTGCATCACATCATAATGTTTGGGTTCGTAACACTAAATTTCAAGGACCCAAGAAAGTTTGGGTACCAAAGTCAACAATTGTTTTAAATGATGTAGGTACTTTCCAAAGCCCAACGACGTAGAGGTTTGTGGTATCTTGATAGCGGTTGCTCAAGGCACATGACTTGGGACATCAACAACTTTGCAACCCTATCAAGATATCATGAAGGTGGCACCGTCACCTTCGGAGATGACGCCAAGGGTAAAATCATCGGTATTGGTAATGTAAAACTTGGCACCTCTCCTTTAATTGAAAATGTAGTTTTAGTTGATGGCCTCAAGCATAATCTCTTGAGTGTTAGTCAACTTTGTGATAAAGGTTTTGATATTGTTTTTGATAATGTTGCTTGTAAAGTTATTGATAGAATTTTTAATGTTTGTGTATTTTCCGGTTTTCGTGAAAGTAATGTTTATATGATTGATATGTTAAATATGTCTTGTAATATTACTTGTTTGAAAGCCCTCGATGATGACTCTTGGTTGTGGCATAGGAGATTAGGGCATATTTCTTTTGATCACATTTCTAGGTTAAACACAAAGGAAATGGTGAAAGGTATTCCTTGCTTGAATTTTGAAAAGGACCGAGTTTGTGACGCATGTCAATTTGGGAAACAAACTAAGTCTTCTTTCAAGTCAATTAAGGATATCATGACATCACGTCCTTTGGAGTTAATCCATATGGATCTTTTTGGCCCTACACAAACCAAAAGTTTAAGTGGGAATAGATTTTCTTATGTTTTGGTTGATGATTTTTCAAGATTTACTTGGGTTTTCTTTCTTGAACATAAAAGCCAAGCATTTTCGTATTTCCAAATTTTTAAGAAAAGAGTTGAAAAAGAAAAAGATGTTTCGATTTTGAGAATAAGAAGTGATAGAGGAGGTGAATTCATTAACCAACCCTTTATCACTTTTTGTGATGAACATGGAATAAAGCATGAACTTTCTTGTCCTAGAACTCCACAACAAAATGGAGTAGTTGAACGGAAAAATAGAACATTACAAGAGATGGCTAAAACAATGCTAAGTGAATATGGTCTACCACATTATTTGTGGGCCGAGGCCGTAAATACATCATGCTACATATCAAATCGTGTTTTCTTGTGTAAAAATACAACTAAAACTTCTTTTAAAATGTATTTTTCTAGAAAACCTAATGTTTCCTATTTTAAAGTTTTTGGTTGCAAATGCTTTGTTTTAAACACAAAAGATTTTTTAGGAAAATTTGATCCTAAATCTTATGAGGCTATTTTTGTAGGTTACTCAAACACTAGTAAAGCTTATAGAGTTTTCATTAGATCATCTTTGACTATTGAAGAGTCTATTCATGTTAAGTTTGAGGAATCTAACAAGTTTGTTAAGAATGTTGTAGAAATAGATGCTTTGCATGAAGGCTTGGAGAAAGTCACCTTGGAGGATGCTTCTACCATGGGAGACAAGCCAAAGGATGATGATGGAAGTGAAGCCAAAGTGGAAGAGGCCCAAGGAAATGAACATCAAACAAATGAGGTGGAGCCTACTCAACCACTACCTAAGGATTGGAGATTCAATCCTCATCATTCCAAGGACCTCGTCATAGGTGAAGTATCAAAAGGGGTAACTACTCGCTCTAAAATTCAAGATTATTGTGGCCACTTTGCATTTATTTCACACATAGAACCCAAAAATGTGCTCGAAGCCGAGGCCGATTCATATTGGTTGCTAGCCATGCAAGAGGAGCTCAATCAATTTGAGCGCAACCAAGTTTGGCACCTTGTTCCTAGGCCCCACGATAGACCAACAATTGGTACTAAGTGGATCTTTAAGAATAAGTTGGATGAATCGGGTAATGTAGTTAGAAACAAGGCTAGGTTAGTTGCCCAAGGTTACACTCAAATCGAAGGGATCGATTTTGAAGAAACCTTTGCACCCGTAGCACGGCTTGAAGCCATACGGATGACACTAGCATTTGCCTCATATAAAGATTTCAAATTATTTCAAATGGATGTTAAAAGTGCTTTTCTAAATGGATTTATTGAAGAGGAGGTGTATGTTGAACAACCCCCCGGGTTTGTTGATCCTACTCATCCGGATTTTGTTTTTAAATTAGATAAAGCTCTTTATGGTTTAAACAAGCCCCTAGGGCTTGGTATGAAAGACTTTCCTCATTTTTGATTTCAAATGGTTTTAAGAAAGGTAAAATTGATACAACTTTGTTTACAAAACATGTAGAAAATGACATTCTTATTGTGCAAATTTATGTAGATGATATTATTTTTGGTTCTACTAATGAATCTCTTTGCAAAGCTTTTGAGTCATGCATGAAGGATGAATTTGAAATGTCTATGATGGGGGAGCTCAACTATTTCCTTGGACTCCAAATCAAGCAAAGGAAGGATGGGATCTTCATCAATCAAGCCAAGTACACAAAGGAACTAATCAAAAGGTTTGGGCTTGAAGGATCAAGAGTAAGCAAAACTCCCATGGCAACAACTACAAAGCTTGACAAGGATGAACAAGGTAAAAGTGTAGACATTAAATTATACCGTAGCATGATTGGTAGCTTGCTTTATTTGACGGCTAGTAGGCCGGATATTATGTTTTTCGTTTGTCTTTGTGCACGTTTTCAATCTTGTCCTAAAGAATCTCACATAATAGCGGTTAAACGCATAATTAGATACCTTAAGGGCACTATTGAAATGGGTTTATGGTATCCTAAAACCGGATTATTTGAAATGAAGAGTTTTTCGGATGCCGACTATGCGGGTTGTAGGGTAGATAGGAAGAGCACAAGTGGAACATGTCAATTCTTAGGTAATTGTCTTGTATCTTGGTCTTCCAAAAAGCAAAATTCGGTAGCCCTATCAACCGCCGAGGCGGAGTATGTTGCGGCCGGAGCTTGTTGTGCACAAGTTCTTTGGATGAAACATACTCTCCTTGACTATGATTTACACTTTGATCATGTTAAAATATTTTGTGATAATACTAGTACTATTCACATGACAAAGAATGCAAATCAACATAGTAAAACCAAACACATTGACATTAGGTATCACTTTCTTAGAGATCATTATGAGAAAGGTGATATTGATATTGATTATGTTTCTACCGATTTTCAACTTGCCGATATTTTTACTAAACCTCTAGATTATGCTAGATTTTCATTTATTTGTGGTGAGTTGAATGTTTGCATTATGGATTCTTAAAAAAATAAAATTTATTTTTCTATTGGTGTTTTAACCCTTTTTGATGTATGACAAAAAGGGGGAGAATAAGTTTGTTGATATTTGGAAAATAAGTGTTTAAGTTTAAACTTTCTAAGTTTGATACTATTTGAGTTTCATTTCATGAAGAAAAAGAAAGTTTGTGTTTATACTATTGTGTTTGTTAAATGCTTTATGTATGCTTACATAGCTTTTTCATATTCATGATAAATACATAGCATTGTTTGAGGGGGAGCTTTCCAAGCTTTTCCTCCTTTATTTGTTTCAATAACCTATATGTTTTGTCATCATCAAAAAGGGGGAGATTGTTGGCCCAAGGTTACAATCACCCTTGTTTAGTGTATTTTGATGTTTACAAAACATATTAGTTATTTGTACTAATAACATTTGTTGTTTAAGTGTGTTTTCAGATTTCTATTCATACTAGAAGTCTTCTCTCACAAATACAAGATTTTGGACTCAAGTCAACTCCAATTGGGCTCAAGATGCAAAAATTGAAGATCAAGTGGAGATAGCCCATCTTGAAGCATTGCCTTGAAGTCTTTTAGAGTTTGTAAGTTTAGAATGTTAAAGTTTGAATATAGGAAATTTGGCTCTAGGATTTGCACACACACTTGTTTCATGTATTTCTATGTTTTGAAAATAGTTATTGAAAATGGTTATTTCTAAGTTTTATGCCTTAGTTTATATATACATGTACCAAAGCTTTATATCCTGAAAAACTTGTTTAAAACATGTGTATAAACTATTTTCTGCATAATACTTAGCTATATGTATTTTTAAAATATTTATCAAAATTTTTCTAACTCAAAACAGCCCAGTTTTTTCAGTGTCAGGCAACATCGGTCGACCGGCCCAGTCGACCGGCGCTGTGTCTGGACATGCACTGTTTGTGCATGTCCGTCGGTCGACCGGACCGGTCGACCGACGGAGAGCATTCTGCTCTCGGGAATTTTCGGTCGACCGGACCGGTCCACCGGAAGAAGGAAACTGTGTTTCCTCCTTTTGGGTCGGTCGACCGGACCGGTCGACCGGGAGCCAACGGCTACTTCCAGCTAGGCTGGCGGTCGACCGGACCGGTCGACCGCCAAGCCTGCAACTTAGCAACGGCTCTTTCCTCTTTGAGATTTTCTGAAAATCTGTTTTCTTTTTCTGCTTTAACAGATTTTTGGAGAGTTGTTGGGGTGCTTTTGCAGGTTGAATTAGGTGAAAAGAAAATGTTTTTAACTTATTTTCAACCCTATAAATAGAGGAGAAGTCTCTCCTTCATATTACTTAGAAAAATCCTCAAGTTTTCATTGTTTTCAAAAGAGAAAAGAAAAGAGTTTAAAGCTTTCATTCCAATTCTTTTTGAGCTAGTTTTTTCAGTTGTGTTTGATTGCTCATATCACTCTACAACTGAAGTTTTTCTCACCACACTTCATAGAGCCAAAAATCCTATACTCATTCTATAGTGAAGTTGTAATTGAAGTGAGAGTGTTTGTAAAAGAATTTGAGAAATAGTGTAGTGATCTTGTTGTGATCACTTGGTTCTTGTATTCCTTTCCTTGTGGAGCAACCTCTTCGGTAGAGGTCCTTTGTACTTGGTGGAGCTCGGTGCTCGGTCTTCGGTAGACCAATTGTAAAGGCATCCTCGGTGGATAGTGGAAACCCTTCACGGAGGTGAAGGCGGGGACTAGAGCAAGTGTGCTCGAACCTCGAAACAAATCATCTTGTTTGCGATTGCCTTTGCGTTAATCTTGCTTTCAATTTCTCTTGCTTTATATTGTCTTGAATTATTTACTTGAGAACTAACCCTCTACTTGTGCAATCTAGTCTTGTTTACTTTACTTGCTATACTTGTTGTGTTACATTGTGTGCATTTCATTTCTCATCATCATACTTGGCATTGATCGATCACACCTCAATACAACACGGTTGCATTGCGCACCTCTAACCCATATCTAGGGGAATTGGGAGGAAGGAGTTCAGAACCTCGCAAGGGGTATTCGGCTCTTAGTCGTGTTTTGAGAGATCGTTGCATCACTCATTTTATTAAAGTTTAAAAAGATTATTAGATTAGCATTCACACCTATTCACCCCCCCTCTAGGTGTTTTTCAAATTTTGCTTTTTACTGAACAATGATACTAGTGAATGTCCCAAAAAGTGACAAGTACCACTAGTACTCTTCCGATCAGATTTACATCCAGCAAAATCAGCATCACTATACTATAGTAAATCAAATGTGCTTGATTTTGGATAAAATAAACCATAATTGATTGTGTTATTTAAATATCGAAAAATCCTTTTCACTGCTTTAAGATGTGATTCCTTAGGATTTGACTGATATCTAGCACATAAGCATACACTGAACATAATATCAGGTCTACTTGAAGTAATGTATAGTAAAGAACCAATCATACCTCTATAGAGTTTCTGATCAACATTCTTACCATTTTCATCTTTGTCTAAAAATGTCGTCGTACTCATGGGAGTATTCTTATGACCAGAATTTTTCATGCCAAATCTTTTTAGCAGTTCCTTTGCATACTTGCACTGAGAAATGAAGATTCCATCCTTCATTTGCTTTATTTGCAGACCGAGAAAGTAAGTAAGTTCGCCCATGTGGCTCATCTCAAATTCACTCTGCATGGTCTTAGAAAATTCTTGACAAAGATTATCGTTAGTAGATCCAAATAAAATATCATCAACATAAATCTGAATGATTAAGATATCTTTATTAACATGTTTAATAAAGAGAGTTGTATCTGCTCTTCCCATCTTAAAATCAGAATTTAAAAGAAAACTTTTTAATCTATCATACCAAGCACGGGGTGCTTGTTTTAAACCATATAAAGCTTTCTTAAGTTTAAAAATATGGTTTGAAAATTTTTCATGTTCAAAACCTGGAGGTTGTTCAACATAAACAGTTTCCTTAATAAATCCGTTTAAAAAGGCACTTTTAACATCCATTTGATAAAGTTTAAAATTCATAAAACAAGAAAAAGCAAGTAAAATACGAATAGATTCAAGCCTAGCTACTGGTACATAAGTTTCATCAAAATCAATACCTTCTTCTTAATTGTATCCTTATGCTACTAACCTTGCTTTGTTCTTAATGACTTCACCTGATTCATCAAGTTTGTTCTTAAAGACCCATCTGGTACCGATGACTGGATGATCAGTAGGACGTTGTACAAGATCCCAAACATCATTTCTGACAAATTGGTTGAACTCTTCTTGCATGGCAATTGTCCAAAAATCATCCGCACATGCTTCTTTGATATTCTTCGGTTCAATGAGTGATATGAAGGCAATTTGTGTCATGTAGTTCAACTTGGATCTCGTCTGAACGCCTTGATTTATATCTCCAATAACCAAATCACGTGGATGATTCCTTACTTCAACATATGCTTTCGGTAACTCGGTAGGAGTCTCATCATTCTTAGAAATGTTAGTATCAACAGAAGATATAACAATATTATCAATAGGAGTATCTATGATATGATCATCATCATGTGGAGAGGTATTAGAAATAGGCTTAGTCAAGGATTCATCAAATTTAACATGTAATGATTCTTCAATAGTAAATGTTTTCGTATTAAATATTCTATATGCTTTACTTTGAGTAGAGTAACCAACAAAAATACCTTCATTTGATCTAGCATCAAATTTATCTAAAGCATCTTTTGTATTTAAGATAAAGCATTTACATCTAAAAATCTTAAAGTATGAAACTTTTGGAATCCTGTTATAAAACAATTCATAAGATGTTTTGTTTAAAATAGGTCGAATAAGCACACGATTTAAAACATAACATGCAGTAGCAATAGCCTCAGCCCAAAAATATTTTGGTAAATTACTGTCCATAAGCATAGTTCTAGCACATTCTTACAAAGTCCTATTCTTTCTCTCTACAACACCATTTTGAGGAGATGCTCTAGGAAATGCAAAGTTATGTGTAATACCATACTTATCACAGAATTTTGAAAAAGATTCATTTTCAAATTCTCCTCCATGATCACTTCGAATAGTGACTATGTTTAGAGACTTTTGATTTTGAATTCTTTTACAAAAACTTGCAAATTCATCAAAAGTATCATTTTTATTTTTTAGAAAAATTACCCATGAAAAACGTGAATAATCATCAACAATAACAAAAACATATCTACTCTTGTTTAAAGAAGAAACACGAGTAGGACCAAATAAATCCAAATGCAACAATTCTAAAGGTCTATTGGTAGAAACTAAATCTTTAGATTTAAAAGATGATTTAACTTGTTTTCCTAATTGACAAGAATCACAAAAATAATCCTTTTTAAAAGCTATTTTTGGAAGACCTTTAACTAAATCAAATTTAGAAATCTTAGAAATAGTTTTCATATTCAAATGACCAAATCTTTTATGCCATAAAAAATAATCATTATTAGAAGCAAGTAAACATAAATCATCATTAGATGAAATGCATGTTATTGATAACTCATAAATGTTATTATTACGAAAACCTTTAAATAAAATATCTTTCATGTTAGTATCATAAATAAGACATGCATCTTTTTCAAAAACAATTTTATAACCCTTATCACATAATTGACTAATACTTAATAGATTGTGTTTTAAACCTCTTACCAAAAGAACATTTTCAATAAGGGGTTTTGAAATATTACCAACTATGCCGGTACCAATAACCTTTCCTTTGTTATTGTCTCTAAATATCACTGTACCTCCCTTTTTGATTTGAACGAAAGACAGTAGTTGAATGTGTTCGGTCATGTGTTTGAAACACCCACTATCAAGTATCCACTTTTCTTTAAAAGGTACCTATAAGATAAAACAATTTGTATGGTACCCATCATGATAGGGTCCGAAAAAGATTAGCCTTTAGGAACCCAAATCCAATTGGAATTTGGTTTCCACTTGTTAGTATAAACATAATTCTCAGAATTACACACATCATGTATATAAGATGCAATATAAACATTTTTATCAACATTATTTAGATTCTTAGGAACCCATATATATTTGCATCTAATTCTTTTTGAAATAGTATTTCTTTTCACAAAAGAATTATATGGATTATTATTATGAAGATGTGTAGATTTTACAAAATTGGTTTTTGAAAATCCAATACCAACATGAGTAGGTTTGTAAATCTTATCTTTTGAAAAACCAAGACCAAAATGATTGTTAGTCATCTTTTGAGAAGATAATAAAACATTTAAATTCTCTTTTCCTTTATTAAATTTAGTTACATTTTTCAAAAGATCTTCATACTTAATTTTGAAAATAGTCTTGTCTTTATCTAAAATAGTAATTCTAGAATTTAAAGAAATAGTTTCCTTTTTAAGTAAAGAATTCTCTTTTAAGAAAATTTTATTATCCCTTTTTAAAGATGCAATAACTTTTTCAAAATCTTCTTTTTGAGAACTTAAAGAAGATGTTTGAGAAACAAAACTTGCATTTTCATTAATGAGTCTTTCATTTTCCTTTATTAAAACTTTATTTTTAATCTTTTCATTTTTGAAATTATTAAAAAGTTCATTAAAGGCTTCTAATAATTCATCATAATCTTGTACCTCATCTTCTTGGGCCATGAAGCAGATATTGGCGGTTTCAGTTACTTCTTCTTCGTCAGAGGAAGATGAGTCGCTATCATCCCATGTTGCTTGGAAGGCTTTCTTCTTCTTGTTGTACTTATTAAAATTCTTGAAGTGTCCTTTTGATTTCATCAATGGGCAATCCTTCTTTATGTGTCCTGGTTTGTTACACTTAAAACAAGTAGGATTATCGTTAGTATCTTTATTCTTTTTAAACTTACCTTGTTTTAAGAACCTTTTGAACTTTCTTGAAAGCATCGCCATTTCTTCTTCATCGTCATCCGAATTGTCCATATCTGAGGTTGTATGGAAGGCAAGTACTTTCTTCTTGGATTGATGTTGTTGTTCGTCCTTCTTTCTTTCTTCTAACTGCACTTCATATGCCATTAGATTACCGATTAGGTTTTCTAATGTCATAGTTGAGAGATCATTCGCCTCTTCAATTGCGGTTGTCTTCTTCTCCCATTCTGGTGTGAGTGCACGAAGGATCTTACGAACTCTTTCAACTTGGGTGTAGTCCTTTCCAAGGGATGCTAATGAATTGGTAATGTCGGTGAATCTTGTAACCATTTCGGATATAGTTTCATTCTCCTTCATTTTGAATAACTCAAACCTATGGACAAGAATAGATATTTTAGATTCCTTAACTTTATTTGTGCCTTCGTGTGTTACCTGAAGAGTATGCCATATTTGATGTGCAGAAGTGATTGTTGACACACGGTTGAACTCTTCTTTGTTTAAGGCACAAAATAGAGCATTCATTGCTTTGGCGTCAAGGTTCGCATTCTTCTTTTGATCTTCACTCCAAGCGTTGTAGTTGGTTGTTGGCTTGGTGTATGATGCTTCTACGATGTTCCAAAGTTCGTAGTTGAGCGATTGCAAGTAGATCTTCATTCTACACTTCCAATAATTGTAGTTGGATCCGTCAAATAGCGGTGGAAGTTGTGTAGAATGTCCTTCTTTGAATTGTAACGAAGGGAACTCCGTTGCCATCCTTGTATGGTTGTTGTCTTGAACCTGCTCTGATACCAAATGTAGGATCTATAATCAAAGCAACACAAACACTAGAGGGGGGGTGAATAGTGTTTATAAAAATTTAAATCAAACTACTTGTAGGAAATAAATAATTCACAAGATAAACTCAGAAAATTCAAACGCAAAGACAAGAGAGTTATCCTGGTTCGGTCCTTGTGACCTACATCCAGTCCCCAAGCAAACCGCTTGAGATTTTCCTTTCCTGATTTGTGTACACCCACAACCAATACCTTGTACACCACTTGACAAACGCCCTTTGCCAAATGTGCACAACTCCTCTTTACACCAAGAGAACAAACACCTTGTACAACTTTCTTCTACTCAAAGAAGACGCCCTTGTACAATGATCTTCTTTGAATGATTACAATGATCCTATAAGCCTTGAATTTGAATGTGCTTGTGGACAAGGTTTCTTATAGGAGGAATTTCAGAAATCTTCACAATGGAGTTTGGAATTTGGTGAAGAAAACTGAATGTGAAACAGGTTTTCAAAAAACAGAATTTTTGGAGAGAGTTTTAGGCTGAAAACTTTGGATTTGAATTGGTGCCTTGGCCCTAGGACAATACCCCTATTTATAGGTGAAATCCATAGCAAGTTAGGGTAGTTATCAGGCCAAATTTAAATTTTAAAACGTTGAAAAACGCACCAGAATTCACCAACTGCACAGCAGTTATCAACTGCTTTTAGTCGACTAGGATAGGAGATTAGTCGACTAGAAGAACAAAATTTCCAAAGATTAGTCGACTACTATAAGGGGTAAGTCGACTATCTAATGACTGATACAGATATTTGGTTTCTGAAAAAACTGAATGTAGTCGACTATATAAGCACTGTTAGTCGACTATATAGGGTGTTAGTCGACTATACAAGTTTGATAAGTCGACTAAGTTTCATGTTAGACAGAAACAGAGAGCAAGAAAATTTTTGTATAGGAGATTAGTCGACTTGGGAAAAACTATAGTCGACTAGGGTATCTGTTAGTCGACTATAAAAGGAGGTCAAGTCGACTAACTTTCCTGATAGAGAACAAACAGAGAGTTGGTCAATAGTTTTAGCAGTATCTAGTCGACTAGGGCTTTTTGGCAAGTCGACTATAGAAGGGGTAGTCGACTATACTATAAGGTCAGGTCGACTAATATAGGTATTTTGTGTGTGTGTTCAAGGCTTTTCACAGATATCTAAAATTACACAAAAATACCAAAATTTGTAACAGAGGTAGAATCATCATAATTGCTTGTCCATCATCAAAATCTCTCTATCAACTTGGTAGGTTTCAACAATATAATCTTATCATGCTCCACATATCACAATATCACATTACACTTTACAACATTTTCATGCCATATTTAATGAGAGATGTATTATACATTATTCATATGTATATGCAATTCACACGTGAAATATGAAAATTCTCCGTCTTCCCCCTCCTACCGGCTCTCGCTCGGCCCCTTCCTCCTTCTATAAAGATACATAACACAATAACACCGTCTTTCCCCTCCTACCGGCTCCCGCCCGGCCCCTTCCTCCTATATATATACGTGCGTGTATGTATAAATATCATATAACAATAACACCGTCTTCCCCATCCTACCGGCCCCCGCCCAGCCCCTTCCTCCTATATATGTACGTGTATAATGCAATAACATAGCCTTCCCCTCCTACGGGCTCTCGCCTGGCCCCTTCCTCCAATAAGCATGAATGCAAAAGACATATTTATATTTACACGCAAATAGCAACCAATGTAGCAATGATATGAATATCAATTAATTACTATGGCTTGCTTTCCAGCTCATCAACTCCATTACTGAAGAATTTCATGTGGTTCACTGGATGTGTATGCATACACCCAGATAACAATCAATTCATCATATTACAACAATTTGACCATTTATAATAGTTTGATTCTCAGCTTATCACTTCTATTACTGGAGAATGTATGTAATTCACTGTATATGTGTATGCAAATATAAGTTATAGTTCACCTTCTTGTTTTGTAATACTATTATCAATAAGATGTATATGGGTCATTGGTTATACACTCACACATGAGTTGTAAGTCAACATTAAAGTGTTCTATGTATCTTATTCATATAGATTGAGTTCTCATTCATATCATAAACAACTGCGTATCCAAATAGAGGTGTATGCATATGAGCGTGTATAATTGCATACATCATGTCACACTTAACCACACTCATGCTTCAGTATCATTCATATGCAATAATCATTTTACACACAAAATATTATCAATGTCAATCGTTCAATATTTCATCTAACCATTGATTACACTTTTAATACATAAATTCCTAATTTGTACGATTAAGTCTTGTAGTTAGTTGTACTTCACCCTTCATACATCTTATTGTTTAACTGATAGAGTTGATTAGTCCACCAACCAGGTTTTTGACTTACTCTAATTGTTCACTATAGATGATTGCTCAATAGTTATACTCAAACAACATTCTCATTTCTTTTATCAAAATTTTTACGCGCAGTCACAATGTATAATACTTAATGATTTAAGTTCAATATGCAAGTGTAAATGATCATCAAATTTCATAACGGTTTCTGAGTTTATCAAGAGTTTATTGGTTCTTCCATTCTACTTTAAGGTGGTTAAGTGTTATTATCACCAGCCCACATATTAGGTTCGAATAATTATATATTGGTTGTTATTTGTAGCAATCATTGATCGGTCACATATATTGCATACATTTTGTCACATTACCATGCTTATTATCTAAATAAATCATATTAATAAGTCCTATTTTTCTTTATAAAATGCAGGCCCATTGCTAAAGGATAGGCCAGAGAAACGAGCCCAAAAGCCCATTTAATTCAGAATAAATTCGAAATCAGGGAATCAGGGCAGATCTTGGCAAATCAGAGAGGTTGAAAACCGGTTGAAATGAATCTTCTCAAATCAAGCGGTTGAAGCCAACACATCAAAGATCGTTTCGTCAAATATGGGAGCTGCAACAGTGAATCCAACAAGACAAAAGGGAGCCCAAATCTACGCCAACCGTCGCTCCACCTGGATGTGGCCAATTGGCCACATCCTGGCCGCGGATCCGCGGCTTGTTGGTGGAGATAAGGGGAGCGTTTGCTCCCCTTATCTCCTCACTCCTTTCCTTCTGGGTTTTTGCCTATAAAAGGCAGGATTTTGTACTGAAAATATTAGTAAAGACTAGGATTAGAATTTTATTCTTTAAGGTTTTAGGCTCTTTGTTAGATAGTATAGAAGTTATAACTTTGTTTTGTAATTCATAGTTCAGATCAAATACCTGTGAGAGAGAGGAATTGAGTGCTTGTAACCTGAAGATTGAAGTGACATCAATACAAGGAACAAACTTTCTCTTCTTCCACTCCATTTCACGGTATGTCCTGCTTCATTTACTTGAATTATTTTTCGTATTCCATGAGTAGCTAATTCCGTTTTCTGGGCTCACTATTGTACCTCTCTCCAATTCTTCTTCTTTTTTGATTTTCATGAAAAAGACCCAATGAATCATTTGTATGCCTAAACTAAAGCCTTTCTTCTTTGAAAGTGTTCTTGAAGGCACATGAGGATGGGTTTAGATTTTTAAATTCCTACTTCTTTTAAGAATGTCTCTTGAACTTGTTTTTATCTCATACTTGAACTTCTTGATGATTTAACATTCGATTCAAGACGGTTTCTTAAAGAAAAGAGTTAACTTTTCCAACCATCTTATATGCATTACTTCAAACTTTCTAAAGTCAACCTTAAGTTTTGCCTATGATCAAGTTGAGGCACTAAGGATTTTAATAGAAGAACAAATAGTTGAGTAGTGAGATAGTGAGCCCAGATTCTTTTCTTTATTAAAAAAAAACAAATCACTCTTCAAACTTTATACAAAATTCACCTTTTCCAAAGCCTTCTCTAAAGTTGCAATTTTTCTTTTAATCATCTCCCTTCTTTCCATTATCTTTTCAACTAAAAAACGAGCACAATTCTTTGTTACTAAACAAAACGCTGAAAAGCTTTCATCGCATTCCTCCTCGTGGACACGACCCGTTAGCCCAAAGCTACACGGTAAATTCCTTGCACTTTCATTTTTTCAATCAAATTTTTGGCGCCGTTGCCGGGGAGGGAACGGTGTATTTATTTTTTAACAAGTTTGATATCTTATTTCAGGGACGTCAAGATTCAAATCTAGCATTCAAGCTTTGCAGGAGAAGACTTGCTATTCTGTGCCCCTACTCTCGAAAGTAGGAAACAGAATTTCAAGAATTACAAGTGCAAAAGTTGAAATTTGTTGTGGACTACTAAAAACTTTTTTTTTTGCAGGACATATTGCTTGCAAAAAAATAAAGTTTTTGTGTTATTATTCTGCTATATCTAATATTCACAATCCCTGTTTTAATCCAACAGTAATTTGAGTGATTGTTAATTGCTTAAAAAACGTTTAGACTTGCATTCTAGACATTTGTCTAATTGCGTTTATTTTACAATTACTGTTGAAGATAGCTGGAGACTAGGTACGTATGCATAGCATATAGTTTAGGAAACATTCTTGGGTGATATTTGCTTTTGAATGCTACTTTTCTATATCTTGCACACTTTGCACAAATCAATTCTAAGGGCAAAACCCAAATCAAGAAAGGTGGTGAAGTTATTACCCTTCCTTAGCCCACAAACCATCTCCAAGCACGCACAACCTAAGCCTAAATAAAATCTGATAGACGTTGGCCTTAGGGACATCTCGAACTCACTAGGAGATTATCCTAAGGGGAAAGGTGTTAGAATTTGACTCCTGCCAAATCAGTGTCTATGAAGGGGATTAAGGGCCGAAAGCCCGAAGGTTGGTGGTTACTTAATTAAGGAACGTGTTTGACGGATAACCTCCCACCAATCTTGCCCTGACCTGGCTGATTAGCTTGTGGTCAAAGTCTGCATTATACCTCCAGTGGGCAATCAACCAGTTAGGAGTTGTCTAGGTCAAGATTACCTTAGACTAGGCTTGGTTGTTTTCTCTTCTTGACTATTGGTGAACTTGTTTGTGATTGTGTTTGTGTATGCAAGTGTGGTCAAGAGACCCTAATTCATCTAGGTTAACTAGGAACACATCACCACCAAGTTCGAACCAAAACCAGATTCGGTTATGGATCAACCGACATCTTTGCAGGATAGGTTCTATCCCATTAGAACATCACTTCCATCCTGCATCCAACTTCCATCGGTTGGTGAACACAACTTTGAGCTTAAGCCACAGTTCATCAATACACTCCCTAAGTTCCATGGCTTAGAGTCCGAAGATGCTTATTTCTTCATAAGAGAATTTAAGGAAGTATGCTTAATGATGAAAATCCCACACCTTGCAGATGATGCTATTAGGTTGAGATTTGTCCCTTTCGCTCTTAAGGACTTAGCCAAGAAATGGCTATGCAGTTTAGCGGCCAGCTCTATCACATCTTGGGATGGTTTCATCAAGGTCTTCTTGAAGAAATTCTATCCAAATCATAAGACCGCTCTCGTTAGGAAAAACATCATGCAGTTTAAGCAAGAACCTAGTGAACCATTTTAGAGGTACTTTGAACGCTTCAAAGACCTCCTTGTCCAATGTCCTCATCATGGAATAGAGAAATGGCGACAATGTCAAATTCTTTATGACGGTTTAGACTACTCAACCAAGACCCTTTTAGAAAGCATGTGCCAAGGGGGATTCTTGCAGAAGGATGAGAATGAAGGATGGGATTTATATCAAAATTTAACTGAAAATACTATCCAATGGGAACCAACTAGTGAAAGCTCTAGGAATTCAAACTCCATCTCTTCAAAAGGAGGTCTCCATTCAATTGAATCATCCATAGCTAAGGAGGCTAAGTTAGCTAACCTAGCGAGAAGATTGGAAGCTTTAGAAACTAAGGAACCAAGTCCAGTCAATCAAGTCAGCCCAAACTAATTTCCAACTCCGGGTTGTACTTACTGTCAGGCCATGAATCATGTGTTTGAGGAGTGTCCTGTATTTCAAGCTCAACAAAACTTTTCTGAACCAATGAATGCGGCCTTTTCAGGGCCGAACAATGATCCTTACGCTCCAACGTACAATCCTGGCTGGAGAAATCACCCAAATTTCTCATGGAGCCAACACAACAATGACCGCCCACGGTCGAACCAAGCAAGCCACTTCCATCATCCCAATAATTCTTCCAATCATCAACCCAACTTTCCAAATTGCCCTCACAATTCTCCCAACAATTTTTCAAATTATCAACAAAATTTTTCCAACCAAGCTCCACCATCTTCCTTCTAGAATCTTCAACTTGAAAGGAGAATGACTAATTTTGAAAGAAATATAGAAAGGTACATGAAGAACCAAGATTCCCTCATGCAAACAATACAGAGGCTAGAGGGTTAAATGAGCCAGTTAGCCAATCCACAACATGAGAGGCAAACGGGTGCCTTGCCTAGTCAACCAATTATGAATACTAGAAATTCACAATAAGCTCATTTGATTGAGGATCAATCATTGAATCAATGTAATGTTGTTCATACATTGAGGTCGGGAAAGAAAGTTGATAACCAAGTGTCAACACCACCCAATCCCAGTCAGCACAATCACACTCCAGCATCCACCTCATCTAGTCCCAATCCTTCCAAATCTGACGAATCTGAAACAGATAAGTCAACCAGTCAGATGTACAAGCCTATAGTATCATTTCCTAATAGGCTAAAGAACAACAAGCAAAATTCACACATGGATAAGATAATTGAGATATTTAATCAAGTTAAGATAAATATGTCACTCCTTGATGCCATCCAACAAGTCCCATCTTATGCAAAATTTCTTAAGGACATGTGCACCAAGAAGAGAAAGATTAATGTACCCAAGAAAGTCTTCTTAGCTACTAACATTAGTGAGCTACTATCGGGTCCGATCCCTGTCAAGTACAAGGATCCGGGTTGTCCCACCATTGCCTGCACTATAGGACAAGCCAAGATTAGTCATGCACTTCTTGATTTGGGAGCAAGTATCAATCATCCATATACAATCGCATTAGTCATTCTAGTTTTATATGACTTGGTTACATTAAGAGCTTCTGGCTTATTCACTTGACTATAGTCACATCCAGTTAGTACATTTAAAAGTTTAAATTTTTACTTGTACACTAATATAGTTTTCACTAATTGTGCCATCATATCTACTTCTTATTCTTGCACTAACTAATTGACCCCTTTTCACATGCAAAATTGAGAAGGGACTTAGATGTCCAAAGTTAGAGTACGAGGGTACTTAATTAAGTTAGCATATACAAGATTTATACAAGATTAACTCATATGCGGCTTGCTATCGAATGTAATCTTACCTTATCTTTTTAATTTCAAATGGTTGTATTCATAGTCATAAATGAATACTTGGGTTCTAAAGTATTCTGAATTATTAGATGCTTTTAGTGAACTATATGACGATTTTAAAAATGAAAAAGTTAAAAATAAAGTTTTAACAAAAAAAATGAAAGACTTAACAAAGAAAACTTACTTCATATTTCTCAAACATCTTTCTTAAATTCTAAAAAATCTGATTTTGAAAAAGTTATTTCATCTTTGAAAATGGATAATGAAAATTTTTAAAAGAAAATATTTTGCTTAAAAAGAAAATTTTTTTTAATTCTAAAATTGTTATTTTAGATAAAGAAATGTCAAGTTCCAATATTAAATATGAAGAGATTTTGAAAATTGTTACAAAATTTAATAAGAAAAATGAAAGTCTAAATAATTTATTGTCTTACCAGAAGATTTCAAATAATTGTTTTGGTTTTGGATTTTCAAAAGATAAATTTGAAAAGCTAACACATTTTTACAAAAAGAATAATTATAATCCATATAATTCTTTTGTTAAGAAAAACACTAATATTGTTTCAAAAAGATCTAGGTATAAATTATTTGGATTCCTAAAAATCTAAATATTGTGGATAAAAATGCTTATATTGCATCATATATACAACAAGTTTGCAATTCTTGTAATTATGTTTATACTAACAAATGGAAATCAAATTCAAATTGGATTTGGATTCCTAAGAGCTAATCTTTTTCGGAACCTATCATGATGGGTACCATACAGAATGTTCTATGTTATGGTACCTTATAAAGAAAAGTGAATACTTGATAGCGGTTGTTTCAAACACATGACCGGCCACATTCAACTACTGTCTTCCGTTCAAATCAAAAAGGGAGGTACAGTAACATTTGGAGACAATAACAAAAAAAAGTTATTGGTATTGGCACAGTTGGTAAATTTCTAAACCCCATATTGAAAATATTCTTTTGATAAAAGGTTTAAATATAACCTATTAAGTATTAGTCAGTTATGTTATAAGGGTAATAAAATTATTTTCGAAAAAGATGCATGTCTTATATATGATACCAAAATGAAAGATATTCTTTTTAGAGATTCTCGTAATAGTAATATTTATGAGTTATCAATGACTTGTTTATCATCAAATGATAACTTATGTTTAATTGCTTCTAATAATGACTATTTTTATGGCATAAAAGATTTGGTCATTTAAATATAAAAACTATTTCTAAAATTTCTAAATTTGATTTAGTTAAAGGTCTTCCAAAAATATCTTTAAAAAAGGATTATTTTTGTGATTCTTGTCAATTAGAAAAACAAGTAGAATCATCTTTTAAGTCTAAAGAATTTGTTTCTACTCATAAAACTTTAGAGTTACTTCATTTGGTTTTATTTGGTCATATACGTGTTTCTTCTTTAAATAAAAGTAGATATGTTTTTGTTATGGTTGATGATTATTCACGTTTTACATGTTTTTGTAAAAGAATTTAAAACCAAAAATCTCTAAACATAGTCACCATTCGAAGTGATCATGGAGGAGAATTTGAAAATGAATATTTTGTAAATTTCTGTGATAAGTATGATATTACACATAACTTTAATTTTTCTAAAGCATCTCCTCAAAATGGTGTTGTGGAGAGAAAGAATAAGACTTTACAAAAATGTACTAGAACTATACTTATGGACAGTCATTTATCAAAATATTTTTGGGCTGAGATTGTAGCTATTGCATGTTATGTTTTAAATCGTGTGCTTATTCGACCTATTTTAAACAAAACATCTTATGAATTATTTTATAATAGAATTCCAAAGGTTTTATATTTCAAGATTTTTGAATGTAAATGTTTTATCTTAAATACAAGAGATGCTTTAGATAAATTTGATGCTAGATCCAATGAAGGTATTTTTGTTGATTATTCTACTCAAAGTAAAGTATATATAATCTTTAATAAGAAAATATTTACTATTGAAGAATCATTGCATGTTAAGTTTGATGAATCTTTGACTAAACTTATTACTAATACTTCTTCACATAATGAGATGATATCATTGATACTCCTACTGATAATACTATTATATCTTCTGATGATACTAACATTTCTAACATTGATGGGACTCCTATTGAGTTACCTAAAGCATATGTTAAAGTAAGGGATCATCCACATGATTTGATTATTGGAGATATATCTCATGGTATTCAGACTAGATTCAAGTTGAACTACATAACAAATATTGCTTTCATATCTCTCATTGGACCGAAGAATATCAAAGAAGCATGTGCAGATGATTTTTGAATTATTGCAATGCAAGAAGAGTTGAATCAATTCGTCAGAAATAATGTTTGGGATCTTATACAACGACCTACTGATCATCCAGCCATCGGTACCAGATGGATATTTAAGAACAAACTTAATGAATCAGGTCAAGTTATTAAGCACAAAGCAAGATTAGTTACACAAGGACATAATCAAGAAGAAGGTAATGATTTTGATGAAACTTATGCACCAGTAGCTAGACTCGAGTCCATTCGTATATTACTTGTTTATGCATGCTTTATGGATTTCAAAGTTTATCAAAAAGTTAAAAGTATTTTTTTAAATGATTTTATTAAAAAAAATGTTTATGTTGAACAACCTCCAGGTTTTCAACATGAGAAATTTTCAAACCATGTTTTTAAATTTAAGAAAGTTTTATATGGTTTAGAACAAGCACCTCGTGCTTGGTATGATAGATTAAAAAGTTTTCTTTTAAATTCTGTTTTTAAGATTGGCAAAGCAGATACAACACTTTTTATTAAATATGTTAATAAAAATATCTTAATTATACAAGTATATGTTGATGATATCTTGTTTGGATCTATGATTGAGCTTAGAACCTGCACAGAAATATAGAATTTCAGTACTTTTAAATAAAGAGTGCAAGTTACTCAATTCTACCGCGATAGCAAGTGGCTATGCGGGTCGTGATCCACAAGGAGGGACTAGCGATGGAAGCTTGTTTAGCAAGTTCTCTTTTATGCTACCATTAATTGTTAAAGTTCTTCTTTAGTTTCTTAAAAAGAAAATAAAAATTGTTAAAGTTGAATTAGGAAGAAGATGGTAGATTAAGAAGATGAAAAAATGAAAAATAAATTATATACAAAGAAATGGAAAAGAGTAATAAAGATGGTTGGAGCTTGTGATATTGAAACTAAAGAATAAAAGAAAAGAAAGATAACCTAAAAATTACTTACCTCTTCAGTACTCATATACCTTGGATCTGTTGCGACGACTTACCTTGTCTTTGAAGGCAATCAAGCATGGCGTATAGGATCTTCCCCATTCTCGATCTACACTACGAATAAAAGGGCAAACTATACTAGCAAGAGAAGGGTTGTTCATCACCATAGGCCATCAAGGGCACTTGCAATGGCTAAGCAGTCTCGAGGCTATCGGATTCTCTTGGATTGCAACACATCAGAGGAGAGTAAAAGAAAACAAGAGTAAAGAAAGAAAAAGAAACTTTGATTTGATTCAAATAATAATGAAAGAAGAGATCACTTACACTGGTGTCACCTGCAGTACAAGCTTGCTCTCATTCCTCCATGAAAGTCGTCTCTCCTCTCAGTTACATAAAGAAAAGTAAAAATTACATAAAAAGAAAACTAAAAACCTAAGTTATAAACTACAAATTATCCTAAGTTCTATTCTCTGCTTGGTCGTCCCCATTATCAGTGAAAATCCTGCCTTTTATAGGCAAAAACCTAGAGGGGAGAGGTGTGAGAAGATAGGGGGAGCAAACGCTCCCCCTAACTCACTAACCAAGCCGCGAAAACGCGGCTTTGGCCGCGTTTTCGCGGCCAGGGTGTGGCCAGGTGGCCACACCCTGTTGGTGGTGCTCCCCGGCTTCTCGATTTATCTTTATCTTCAGCTGGATTTGTAGTTTAAGTCTGGGATTTTGACGAAATGGCCTTTGATCCTTGGCTTCAACCGATCGATTTGTAGGGATTTGTTCTAACTAATTTTCAACCGATCTGATCTGCCCTGATTTACTGAGTTCGAATTAATTCTGATTTAATTCAGAATTTGATGGGCTTTTGGGCTCATTTCTCTTCACTCTCCTTTAGGAATGGGCCTACAAATAAACTAAACATTTAATTAGGAAAAAGCAGAGTTTATTCTATAATAAGTATGAGAATATGATAATAAATGTGCAATATTAGTGACCAATCACACCCCATACCTATTTTTTGCTCGTCCTCGAGCAAAACAACTAAACTATACTAAGGATTATTAGACCACTTTCGCAGGTCACGCGATTGCACTGAGCATGTGCAACAAGCCGTTAAACCTCTAGGTTACCCCTAGAGGACGAGTTTTGTCTCGTGAGGGTTTTCAGTGGATTACACCCACAAAATCGATAAGAAAGAGAAACAAAGAGTTAGTATTTTCAAAAAGCATTTTGAAAGAGAAAAATATTTGAAATATAATTGTAAGATTTAAGTAATCTATAAGTTATAGGAAAACTGAATTTTTCATTCCTAAACTTAGTCTCTATTCATATATTTGTTATCAATCAAAATAAGGAGTCAAATTGTACTTCTCATTTAGTCTATTACTTTACTCTAAGTCATATGCACCTTGTGACCGTGAAAATTTTGACTAAGGGTTCATTGACTCTAACTCTTATGCCTTATTTATTTATATATACTTTTTTGTGGTATTATTCCTTAGTTCTATTAGGCTTTCTAATCTGCCCATGTAACGAACCTTTAATCGATGACTCCCAAACCAAACGGTCTTAGGGCACCGGGTGAGAAAACACCCCAAGGACTTAAGGACCCGAGCAAACAAGGCCACAAAACTAAGGATTTTATTATATGAACCCCTTTTAGGCGTGAATACTTATGCTTTATTAGGCACAAATACCCAGCTTAATCAGAGGATTTATATATATATATATATATATATATATATATATATATATATATATATATATATATATATATTTCAAACTTATCTAATCATCTTTCGCATAAATACTAAGGCTTACTTAGGCCAAAGCACCTAGCTAATCAATAATTAGATTTGTTCATCTTTCATAGATATATTTTTCTTCTTTTTTTATAAGATATAAGAATCTTCGTTTTTTTTGAACCCTAAGTGTGTAAGTGTATGAAGTGTGCATATTTCATTAAGGTGAAGATCAAGACTAAATTACTTTGACAAATTATCTTCCTAACTCTAAAAATCGAACAAATAATCTTATTTTGACCAAGTTTAAGAAATACTAATTTTGATTTTCCTATTCCTTAAAATTGACTTAATTTCTTACAAAAAATATGTCAAAATATTGTTTCTATTTTCAAAAAGTTTTTAAAAGTAAGGAAAATGTTGTTTTTTTTTTAATGAAAAGAAAAACTTAAGTTATGTTAGAACCCTCCCCCACACCTATCTCATGCATTGTCCTCAATGTATGAATTAATGCGTAGATGCATGAAAAAGAAGAAAGGGAAGGAAAATGTTACCTTAAGGTGGTGGTTCCGGTGGTGGTCTGATTGGTCCACGAAATGCGGCCCAGTCGACTTTTCGTGGAGTTCGGAGGAACCCACCAGAAATCTCTTTTATATAACCCACTAAAATGATGTATATATGAACGTTTTTTATTAAAAATTTAACCCCATCTAATTTCCAAATTCCATAATTAATTTCGGAGTCAATTTTGTCAACCGCCTTGTCCCAAAATGGAGTGCGAAAAGATAGAATGATTGACTTGGACTCAGGAAGTACTGGAACTAATACCGACTCAGGAAAGTGACTTAAGTCAAGTAAAGGTTCAGGAGTCGAGATTGGCTCAAGAAGTGGGTCCAAATTAAGAAGTTGAAATTCAGGTCCACATTCAGTTTCCCACAATAGAATGTGACTTAATATAGGTGATTCAAGTTCAAGAATGACAGGTGTGGGAATCAAAACTGACTCTAAAATATTACTCAAGTCGGGTAACAAAACAGGAGTCAATATTGATTCAGAAATTTGAACTGGATCACAAATTTGAGAATCTAGGTCACATTTCTCATTGAGTTTAATTTCATAAAAATGAGAACTTGCCAATTTGTCAATAGGACTTTCAAAAGTGTGAAATTGGTCAAGTTTAATATGATGATCATCTAAGATGGGTGATTCAATTTCATGATGAATTGGCACAGGATCCAATGTTGACTCGGGAAAAAGATTGACATCAGGTGAAGACACCGGAGTCATTATTGAATCAGGAAGTAGAATTGAATCACTAAGTTGAGGTTCATGATCATATTCATTATCAAGTTCAATTTCAGGAAAGGGATAACTTGCCAAACTGTCAATGTCATTTTCAAAATTTAGAGTTTGGGCAAGTTCAAATGATTGTTCTGAAATGGAACCTTGTTTTCCAAAACAAAATGACTCTTTGGCTCTAACAGAATGGTTAGCGACATCAGAACTGGCCAAACGGTGAGAACGTAGAGTTTAGACCATCATATCTATGTCATGATTACGAGCGTTTTGAGCCTGAGTCATGGCTTCAAGCATCTTTTCATAGTTGATCGGTTCATCGTTTTGTTGAAAAGATGAAGTGTTGTCTTGGAATTGGTGGTGAAATTGTGAGTCCATCAGATTTTGTGATTATTGTTTGGACTCACGCATACTCATTTTCAAAATCGATGGTTTTCTATTTTAGACTGGTGGAACTGAGTATGAATCTTGGAAATATTGTAGATAAGGTGGATAAGGAGGGCAAGTTGGTTGAAAATTGGACTCGGGGGAGGTGAATCCCCACTGACTGTATGAAGAGTTGAAATTATTCTGGAAATTATGGCTATAAGATTGGGGGCATGGGTTATATTGATTCGGATAAGACCAATCCGGCACACTAGGTTGGTTAAAGTTATGATATGCCGGCTTGGTAATATCCGAAAAAGAGGTTGGTGTGTAATATGGATTACCATTAAAATTGAAAAAATTGTTGTTATAAGCCATATCACACAATAAAACACAAACAAAGAAAGAAAAAAACCAACAAATAAGCAAACAAAATAGAAAAAATTCTAACCTAAGTTAGGGTAGACCTTTGACCTAGACGACTCCTAACTGGTTAGACTGTCCATAGGAGGTATAATGCAAACTTTGACCACAAGCTAATCAGCCAGGTCAGGGCAAGATTGGTGGGAGGTTATCCGTCAAAGACGTTCCTTAATTAAGTAACCACCAACCTTCGGGCTTTCGGCCCTTAATCCCCTTCCTAGACACTGATTTGGCAGGAGTCAAATTCCAACACCTTTCCCCTTAGGATAATCTCCTAATTGAGTCCGAGATGTCCCTAGGGCCAACGTCTACTCATTTTTAGTTAGGTTTGGGTTAGTGAGTGAGGAGATTGTTTGTGGGCTAAGGGAGGGTAATGACTTCCCACCTTATCTTGTTTATAGGACAAGCCCTTCGATCAATTTAGTGCAGTGTACAAGAAAAGCAACACTTAAGCAATGTAAACAATCCAAAAGTGTTCTTATACTAGATGCTATGCACACGTACCTTTGCTCCAGGACTCTTCAACAGTAAATAGAAAATGTAATGAAATAGACACGTGCCTAAATGCAAAGTCTAAATCATTTTAGCATTTACAATCATCATTTTATTGTTGAGGTTAGAAAGTAAATACAGTGAATCAAACAAGGAAATAAATGCTACAGATATTTAAATTGCGCAATTCAGCCAACCTGCAGAAAATACAGGTTAGTAGTTCACTCAGTTTGCCACAGGACTGTAGCAAATCTGAGGGCTCTTGGCTCTGCTTTCTTGAGCAGAGTCCAAGGTCACTTATGTGTCCACTGCAGCAAGAATACCTTGTTGTCAAACCTGTACACCAAGAACAAACAAGAAAGTTAACCAAAAATGTAAACTTTTAAAGAGAATTGCTTACCGTTCCTCCCCGACAACGGCGCCAAAATTTGATTGAGCTTAGAACCTGCACACAAATATAGAATTCAAAACTTTTAAATAAAGAGTGCAAGTTACTCAATTCTACCGCGATAGCAAGTGGCTATGCGGGTCGTGATCCACAATGAGGGACTAGCGATGGAAGCTTGTTTATCAAGTTCTCTTTTATGCTACCATTAATGGTTAAAGTTCTTCTTTAGTTTCTTAAAAAGAAAATAAAAATTGTTAAAGTTGAATTAGGAAGAAGATGGTAGATTAAGAAGATAGAAAAATGAAAAATAGATTATATACAAAGAAATGGAAAAAAGTGATAAAGATGGTTGGAGCTTGTGATATTGAAACTAAAGAATAAAAGAAAAGAAAGATAACCTAAAAATTACTTACCTCTTCGGTGCTCATATACCTTAGATCCGTTGCGACGACTTACCTTGTCTTTGAAGGCAATCAAGCATGGCGTATAGGATCTTCCCATTCTCGATCTACACTACGAATAAAAGGGCAAACTATACTAGCAAGAGAAGGGTTGTTCATCACCATAGGCCATCAAGGGCACTTGCAACGGCTAAGCAGTCTCAAGGCTATCGGATTCTCTTAGATTGCAACACATCAGAGGAGAGTAAAAGAAAACAAGAGTAAAGAAAGAAAAAGAAACTTTGATTCAATTCAAATAACAATGAAAGAAGAGATCACTTACACTGGTGTCACCTGCAGTACAAGCTTGCTCTCATTCCTCCATGAAAGTCGTCTCTCCTCTCATTACATAAAGAAAAGTATAAATTACATAAAAAGAAAACTAAAAACCTAAGTTACAAACTATAAATTATCCTAAGTTTTATTCTCTGCTTGGTCGTCCCCATTTTCAGTGAAAATCCTGCCTTTTATAGGCAAAATCCAGAGGGGAGAGGTGTGAGAAGATAGGGGGAGCAAACGCTCCCCTAACTCACTAACTAAGCCGCGAAAACGCGGCTTTGGCCGCGTTTCCGCGGCCAGGGTATAGCCAGGTGGCCACACCCTGTTGGTGGTGCTCCCCGGCTTCTCGATTTGTCTTTATCTTCAGCTGGATTTGCAGTTTAAGTCTGGGATTTTGACGAAATGGCCTTTGATCCTTGGCTTCAACCGATCGATTTGTAGGGATTTATTCTAACTGATTTTCAATCGATCTGAACTGATCTGATCTGCCTGATTTACTGAGTTCGAATTAATTCTGATTTAATTCAGAATTTGATGGGCTTTTGGGCTCATTTCTCTTCACTCTCCTTTAGGAATGGGCCTGCAAATAAATTAAACATTTAATTAGGAAAATACAGAGTTATTCTATAATAAGTATGAGAATATGATAATAAATATGCAATATTAGTGACCAATCAATCTACTAATGATAGTTTTTGTCAAGAATTTTCTAAGACAATGCAGAGTGAATTCGAGATAAGTCACATGGGTGAACTTAACTACTTCCTCGGTCTGCAAATAAAGCAAATGAATAATGGAATCTTCATTTCCCAATGCAAGAATGCAAAGGAACTGCTTAAAAGATTTGGTATGAAAAATTCTAATAGCAAAAGCACTCACATGAGTACTACTAGATTCCTAGATAAAGATGAAATAGTAAGGGTGTTGATCAAAAACTATACTGAGGTATGATTGATTCTTTATTATATATTACTTCAAGTAGACCTGATATTATGTTTAGTGTTTACTTATGTGCTAGATCTCAGTCTAACCTTAAGGAATCGCACCTTAAAGCAGTGAAAAGGGTCAACTATGGTCTATTTTATCCAAAATCAAGCACATTTGATTTAATATCATATATTGATGCTGATTTTGCTGGATGTAAATCTCATCGAAAAAGTACTAGTGGTACTTGTAACTTTTTGGGACATTCACTAATATCATGGTTCAGTAAAAAGAAAAATTATGTATCATTATCGACCATCGAAGTAGAATATATCGCTGCTAGTGTTGCATTTGTACAGATTTTATGGATGAAAAAACCTTACTTGATTATGGTATTTCTATCACAAATTCACTTATTATATGTGATGATATTAGTGCTATTAACTTATCTAAAATTCCAATTCAACATTCGCGTACAAAGCATATTGATATTAGACATTATATTTTACGTGATTATACTTTAAAAGGTGATATCTATTTAAGTTTTACACCAACGGACAATCAAGCTGTGGATATCTCTACAAAACCTCTTAAGGAGGATATTTTTATGAGATTTCAAAGAGATTTGGGTATTTGAAATATTTCTGATATTTAAAAATATTTTTAAAACTTTTTCAGACTGTTTTTATAAGTTTTCAACACTATTGGTCGACTTGACATTTTTAGTAGTCGACTACTGTAATCAACATAAACATGGTATTATGAATTTTTCAGAATTAGTTGACTATATAGAATAATTAGTCGACTAATCATAGCCTCAAGTCGACTAACTCTGTCAAACTGTGTTCTGTTATTGTATTTCTATTTTTCAAATCTGACCCAATGCTTTATAATTTGGATCCGATCTCTCTCTAAACTTAATCCTAACCCTTGATTTCCTTTTTACATCCCCTATTTGACCCTCTTCACCATAAAAACCTGATTTTTTTTTCTGTAACCCTCACTCAGCAGCAGCAGCAAGGGTTTTCTCAGTCGACTACTCCTGCCCGAGCTCTCTTTCAATTTCTGGTCAAATTCCTTCAAATTCTTCTATTTTTCTTGCAATTTCTTGCTATTCTAGCTGTGTCTATCTTATATAAACCTTTAATTTCATCTTCCATCATGTTAAGATCCAAGAAAATCAAGTTTACACCATCTTCATCTTCAACTCAAACTAATTTTAGGATTTTTCTTAATAATCCTACTCTAGAAGATGACTTCTTAAGACTCTCAATTAGAAATTTTACCAGCAGATTTGTCAGTTATGAAGACTTTCGTGAGTATGATATTGAATCATTCCTTCAACAAGCTGGACTCCATACCATGTTTTTCACTGAATCTAGACAAGGGTATTATCTATTTTTGCTCCACCTAGTTTACACTAATTTCACCTACGAAGATAATGATGATATTGTTCAACTTCTTCCTTGGTTAAGGGTGTTCATATCAAGTTAACTCCTGAGTCTTTAGGTCGTATCCTCTCACTTTCATATCACGGCCTATCACTTAGTGATATTGAGATGAATGATGAAGAAGTATTCTCTCATATCTTTCTTCCCTGTTAAGTACCACCAATGACCAATACAAAATTATAACTTGTTCCTTGACTCACTGGTCGTATCCTGCATACAATCTGCCTAAAAATCGGGAGTTATAACTATTTTTCTCGTGATTTAGCTACATGTGTTTATGCTATCATGGTAGGACTACAAGTCAATTGGGCTAAGATCATGTTTGTTAACGTCATCAAAGAACATACTTCTTTTTACCCTATGGAGCTTTTTTGTCTCATATGTTTTAAAAATTTAAATTAGATCCCGCTTCCAAAACTAGTGTTGTCAAGGTGTTCGAACTCTTTGATCGTGCAGTTCTCCATCGAATGAAACTCCTTGACTTACCACACCCTCAACCTCAACCACCGCAACAATCCTCTCCTCCTCCATAAAGCTCTACTCAAGCTTCGTTCTCCTCAACTCAACCTCCATCCACTGAACCCCCTTCAACTCAACCACCTCCATCTCAACCCACTCCACCATATTTTTCAGATGCTTTTTATAACACACTCACTACTGAAATTATGGAAGTTCAAAACCAGCAAGCATCCTTACTTGCATGTCAAGCTGCTATGCTAAACAATCAAACATTACTTATGGAGCATTTTATGAACATGTAAATAAAAATAAATACATTTGAAGCCACTCAGCTGGAGATCCTTGACTTTCTCAAATCTTACTTTTCACCACCATCTGTAACACCCCGCTCCCAGAATACGTACTTGGTCACGTATTCTAATTTTTTGATCGTATTTTTTTGATTTGCCTCCCGTAATTGTTTTTATTTCATGAATATTTATGTGATCGTTTTGCCTTGGATCCGGATTCGTGAACTCGGAGTCAGCCCTAGTCTGAACCGGGGACCCGATCCTAGGATATTACTCGATTTGATCTTTTCGGTAAACAGATTTGACCAATTTCAGTTTCAAACATCGTTTTTAGTATTCTAAATTTTTATGATTTTTTGGGATTTTTCTGAATTAAATTATAAATCTTCAAAATCGGTGTCGACCAGTGCCGCTGATCGATTCTCGATATTTTAATTTACAAATGGAGTTGAATTTCTAGAAACAAATTTCACATTATTTCTTAAAATCACATTTTCTATCTATGTACTTTTTCTGAGATTTTTTTGAATTTATCATAATTCCACCGGATTTGGTGTCTGCCAGTATCGCTGGGTGATTCCAGAATTTTTAGTTTACAATCAAAATTAAATTTTTGAATTCAGCTTTTACATTGCTTCTTAGAATCATATTTTATCCTTTAATGTATTTTCTAGATTTTTTTAGAATTTATCAAAATCCGGCCGAACCGGTGTAGACGGGCATCGACGGTTGACTCCAGAATTTTTAATTTGAAAACAAAATTTTATTTCTAAAAACTAATTTCTTATTATTTCTCAGGATAATATTTTCTACCTCTGGGTATTTTTGAGATTTTTCTAGAGCAGACGATATTTACCGACTTTATTATAATATTATTATTTTTCGGAATCTTTCCTTTTCTTTCTTTCCTTCCTTCTTTCTTTCCTTTCTTTCCCCCCATCAATTCACCACCGACCCACCACTAGGGTCCAGTCACATCATCTCCCCCTTCCCATCAATCTCTCTCTTTCTCCTTCTTTTTCTTTCTCCTTTTTTTCCTTCATTTTTCTTTCCCTTCTCCTTCAACCTTCTCTCCCTCAACCTCTCTCCTCCTCCTTGGCCGCCGGCGCTTCTGGCCACCGTCCCGGCGAGGACCCCTCCCAACTCCAGCCACCTCCTCCTATCACCAACACTAACAACGACATCAACAACCACCACCTCTATCTACTTCCTCCTCAAAACCACCACCATCTCCACCTTCTTCTTCTTCAAATCAACCACCACGACCATCTTCTCCACTCCAACTCCACCCTCACAACACCCTACTCCTCCTTCCATTTCCTTTAATTTCTCCACCACCATCCAAAATCACCACCAAAACCATTATCTTCACCATCAACTCCACCCCCTTATCCTTTCTCCCCTCTTTCTCTTTTGGGGTGGCCGGCGGCCGCCCCTGCCCACCGGTGGCCGGAGCCGCCCTGGCGCCGCCACCTGGCGCGGCGTGGCCGATGGCCAGGCCGTGCGCCCCCTTCGAGGGGTGCGTGAGCAGGGGGTAACAGCCCCCGCGCCCCATTTGGGGGGCGTTGTGCGTGAGCAGGGGGCAACAGCCCCCATGCTCTCTCTCTCTCTCTCCTCTCTCACTCCCCGTGTTTCTCTCTAGCCGTCTCTCTCTCTCTCTCTACAGTCTCTCTTTCTCTCTGTTTCTCTCTCTCCTCTCTCTCCCTCTCCTCTCTTTCTTCCTGGCACTCTTGCTCCTCTTTCTATATTTCCCTCTCTAACTCTCTCTGGTCTTTCTCTCTCTAGTTCTCTCTTTCTCTCTAGTTCTCCTTCTTTCTCTCTCTAGATTTTCTCCCTCTAAATCTCTCTTTCTCTTTCTAGGTCTTTCTCTCTCTAACACTCTCTTTCTTTCTCTAATTCTTTCTCTCTCTCCTCTCCCTTATATTCTTTCTCTCTCTCTCCCTCTATATATATATATTAAATATATATATAATATATATATATATATATTTATATTTATATTTTAATTTATTATGGCGCATGCGCGAGTTCCTAGGATTTCAAAGCTTTCAGCTTTTCCGAAGATTTAGGCAAGTGTCCTCGCCTTGTTTTGGGTTTCCCCGCTTCGTCGGGTCAACGTGTATTTTATTTTGTATTTAAATGTGTTTTGTATTATGTGGTGCCCCTGTATTGTATGTAGCCGAGTGCCCATGATTGTACATGTATATACTTGTGACGAATGCTTGTACTAGGGTAATTTACTTCTTGCACATATACCATGCCCGTGATGTACTCTTTTTACTGCTTTATACCATGCATGGCCGACCCTTCGTGGTCGTTAGCGTCCGGCCTCTCTACTCGGCCTCCGGGCCCTATTAGCCTCTGGGCTCTCTACTCGGCCTCCGGGCCTATCAGCCATTGGGCTTCTCCTCTCCACTGTAGTCTAGATATTATCACGCTTATATGCATGTTCGTGTGTTACTAACATCTCGTGTAGGTACTCTTGTACCGACTATGGGTTTTTGCCCACTCCCAGGCTGGCTACCCAATGGTTCTAGGCCTGCACCCATATGTGTTTCGTGGTATCTACCGAGAGTGAGCTTAGACCCCGAGCATACTTTAGCCTTCGAGCTCTCACCCACTACCTCGAAAGGGAAGTGCGCTTAAACTGTCAGATCTCTCAGCCCCGCTTGGTAGGCATACTTAGCGCTCAGCACTTTACCACTAGATTCATATAAGCGAAACTCTGTTGGATTTTAGACTCGCCCTCCAAGCCGAGTCATTCCAGTAGCTCCGTCAGACGCTCTAGTGATAAATACTATTTGTTGTTCATACCTCCAACTCGCTTAGATCCACTTTAATGTTCGCTTCCTTGCTTATTACCTGCTCGCTAGCTTGTCAATTATTTTACTAATGGTTGTGAAGAGTTTAAAATCTTGTACTATTTTTTCTGAAACTGCATGATTTTTCGGTATTCATACCGATTTCGTATATCGGTACTATTTTTCTATATCGCTTGACGTGCTTACATATACCATGCCATCACTTGTCACCTGCCTTATATCACCCTCCTGTCATGCTATCATTTGACATCCGGTATGATATACTTGACTCTTATAATTGTCACGATAACGAGAATGATGACCTGACATCTTACTTACATCTTGATATATTTTAGTACAAACCGTACTCCTGATACACCTGTACTCCTGATATTCCTGGCTTGTTCCTGCTTATTCCCAAAATCTGATAATTATCTTATAAACTATAAAATAGGACAACTTACATCGGGTCGGGAGAAAACTTGTGGATATCAATACAGGTTCGTGTTTACAGTGGTATTAGGTATGTTGTGCAACTAAAACTTCCGGTTCGACCTGAGGGCCTCAGGTGACCGAGGGGAGCGCTTCCATCTTGAAAAGGGCATCCTATAAGACTCTCATGTATGCCTTGCGGCCGGTTCCGTCCTCTAGCAACGGAACACCCTGGGCCATGGTCCTGGGTATGCATAGGACCCACTGTAAACATTGTTCATTGATACCCCCGTTGGTTTCCAATAACAACCTTATTTTCTCAGATGTGGATATATGTGTGCTGGGACGCTAGTCCACATATCTGGATATCTAGGTAAGATGAGTAATAATAATAATAAAGATGCCACTAAGTATCCGTTGTATGCTTTGCCCAGTATGCTTTCATCGGGTTTTACATCAGATTTTCAGTTTATGACCATTATATTATAGCTGCTTTACATCCTGATGTGCCACTTCTGTTCTATTCCACCAGTCTCCTGCCCTTATCTTATTATACAATGAGTATTACCTGCTTGACATCACTTGCTATATATCTCCTTGCTCCTATATGTTTGTGCTCTCAACATGGTTTTCAATGCATGTTTATGATTCGGATTTATCGATACACGTGTGCTTATCTATGCACACCGCTTGGCATTCTCATCACCACTCGCTGGGAGTTCTGACTCCCTTGGATCCTCATGTCTAAGTCTCAGAGCCTGGAGCTTGTGGATTCTCCATGTTGCTGATCAGAGTAGTGCAGCGGTAGCGTGGATCATCGGCAGACCGTCCAAAAGCCCTATCCTTCCAGGACCCCTGCGTGTCTCTCGAGTTTAGCGTCTTTTTTACTATTCATACTTGTATATCTCCTTATATTCTCACATTTACGCCTATCGGTGATGTAATATTCTTATAATATTGTGTCACACCTGGTGATAACTTTGTAATTGTACTCATATATTGAAATGTATAATGCACCACATGCTTCTGTACTCTGATTCTTGCATGTACTGATGCTTAGCGTATATACGTGAGGGTATTTCTGACCTACATATATACGTCGCAGAAACGTCTCCGTACCCGCGGGATCGGGGCGTTACAGGATGGTATCAAAGCCTAGGCTCTCACATCCTCAGTACGTCCAGATGATAAATTAATGCTAAAGAAATTTGCAAGTGGAATGCATGAGTCTTGGTTATACAGTCAAACTACAAGTGCAGAGCTATCTTTGCTTTCTTGATCATCCTTCCTTGATTCTTAATCCTTTCCATCTTTCACTGTTTGGTTTTTCACAGTCTTTATACCAAATTAAGATATGAATAGACTGGAGGTTTAGCGGCAGAGTATTAGAGTATACTATCTTTTCGATCAACTCTATGAAGCTCGGGTATTTGATCCACAATCAGGTTATCTTTCAGAAGTCGGTATTCGGGTTTCTCTACTATTACTCTATATTCTTGGCTATATCCTTCAAAGTGATCGATACCTGATCTTCAGAATTCTTAACTATTGGTCTTCTTTATTTATGCTCAGTATTATCAGGGTTTTCTTTATCTTCGGTATTCTGGCTCATTCTCGAAGTGATATTAAGTATGCAATACAGCGAGAATTCTATTGCAAAGCATTGTTATCCGATCAGTATTACTCGATATTGTTCGAAGATTTATATAGCAAGAAGTGCAGAAGAAGTCTATATTCCAATTATTGTTCAGTCGACTTGAGAGCCCTACCTATAGTGATTCATATCTTAATTGATATAATTCTCATCCTTGTCCCTTTTAAGTTCATTTTACCCCTTATTGAAATTACGAAAACGTAATTTTTGTAAGGTGGATGGAATGTAACACCCCGCTTCCGGAATACGTACTTGGTCGCGTATTCTGATTTTTTGATCATATTTTTTTATTTGTTTCTCGTAATTTTTTTGTTTCATGAATATTTATGTGATCGTTTTGCCTTGGATCCGGATTCGTGAACTCAGAGTCAGCTCTACTCTGAACCGGGGACCCGATCCTAGAATATTGCTCGATTTGATCTTTTTCGCAGTCAGATTTGACCGATTTCAGTTTCAAATATCGTTTGCCAATATTCTAGATTTTTTATGATTTATGTGATTTTTTGAATTAAATTATAAATCTTCAAAACCGGTGTCGACCAATGCCGCAGATCGTTTCTCGAATTTTTAATTTACAAATGGAGTTGAAATTCTAGAAACAACTTTCATATTATTTCTTAAAATCACATTTTCTATCTAAATACTTTTTCTGAGATTTTTCTGAATTTATCAAAATTCCACCAGATTTGGTGTCGGCGAGTATCGCTGGGTGATTTCAGGATTTTTAATTTACAATCGAAATTAAATTTTGAATTCCGCTTTCACATTGCTTATTAGAATTATATTTTCTCCTTTAATACATTTTCTGAGATTTTTCAGAATTATCAAAATCTGGTCGAACCGGTGTAGACCGTATCGACGGTTGACTCCAGGATTTTTAATTTGAAAATGAGATTTTATTTCTGAAAATCGATTTCATATTATTTCTCAGGATGATATTTTCTACCTCTGAGTATTTTAGGGGATTTTTCTGGAGCAGTCGATATTTTCCGACTATATTATAATATTATTATTTTTCGGAATCTTTCCTTTTCTTTCTTTCTTTCTTTCTTTTCCCTTCTTTTCCCCCATCAATTAACCACCGACCCACCCACATGGGGCCCGGTCGCATCACCTCCCCTACCCATCAATCTCTCTCTTTCTTTTTCTTTCTCCTTTTTTCCTTTTTTTTCTTTCTCCTTTCTCCCTCAACCCTCTCTCCCTCAACCCTCTCCTCCTCCTTAGCCGCCGGCGAGGACCCCCTCCCAACTCTGGCCACCTCCTCCTATTACCAACACCAACAATGACTTCAACAACCACAACCTTTATCCACTTCCTCCTCAAAATCACCACCATCTCCACCTTCTTCTTCTTCAAATCAACCACCACCAAATCTTCTCCACTCTAACTCCACCCTCACAACACCGTACTCCTCCTTCTCCTCCTTCTATCTCTTTTAATTTCTCCACCACCACCCAAAATCACTACCAAAACCATCATCTCCACCATCAACTTCACCCCCTTCTCCCTTCTCCCCTCCCTATCTTTTAGGGTGGCCGGTAGCCACCCCTGCCTGCCGGTGGCCGGCGTCGCCACCTGGCGCTGCCTGGCCGACGGCCAGGGCATGCGCCCCCTTTGAGGGGGCGTTGTGCATTAGCAGGGGGGCAACAGCCCCCGTGCTCTCTCTCTCTCTCTCTCATCTCTCTCTAATCTATTTCTCTCTAGCCCTCTTCCTCCTCTCTCTAGATTTCTCTCTCTAACTCTCTCTAGTCTTTCTCTGTCTAGTTCTCTCTCTTTCTCTCTCTAGATTTCTCTCTCTAAATCTCTCTTTCTCTTCCAGGTCTTTTCCTCTCTAGCTCTTTCTTTCTCTCTCTCTAACTCTTTCTCTCTCTCTTCTCTCTCTCCTCTCTCTTATATTCTATATTTATATTTATTTATATTTTAATTTATTATGGCACGTGCACGAGTTCCTGGGATTTTGGGAGTTTTCAGTTTTTCTGAAGATTTAGGCGAGTGTCCTCGCTTTGATTTGGGTTTACCTGCTTCGTCGGGTTGACGTGTATATTATTTTGTATTTAAATGTGTTTTGTATTGGGCAGTGCCCCTGTATTTGTATGTGGCCGAGTGCCCATGATTGTACATGTATATGCCTGTAACGAATGCTTGGATTAGGGTAGTTTACTTCTTGCACATATACTATGCTTGTGATGTACTCTTTTTACTGCTTTATACTATGCGTGGCCGACCCTTCGTGGTCGTTAGCGTCGGGGCTCTCTACTCGGCCTCCGGGCCCTATTAGCCTCGGGCCCTCTACCCGGCCTCTGGGCCCTATCAGTCTTTGTGCTTCTCCATTCCACGGTAGTCTAGATATTATCACGCTTATATGCATGTTTGTGTGGTACTAACATCTCGTGCAGGTACTCTTGTACCGACTCTGGGTTTCTGTCCACTCCCGAGCTGGCTACCCAATAGTTCTAGGCTTGCACCCTTATGGGTTTCGTGGTAACTACCGAGAGTGCGCTTAGACCCCGAGCGTAATTTAGCCTTCGAGCTCTCACCCACTACCTCGAAAAAAAAGTGCACTTAGACTGTCAGGTCTCTCAGCTCCGCCTAGTATGCATGCTTAGCGCTAGCGCTTTACCACAAGATTTGTCTAGGCGAAACTCTGCCGAATTTTAGACTCGCCCTCTAAGCCGAGTCATTTCAGTAGCTCTGTCAGACGCTCTAGTGTTAAACATTGTTTGTTATTCGTACCTCCAGGTTGCTTAGCTCTGCTTGGGTGTTCGCTTCCTGATTATTACCTGCTCGCTAGCTTATCTATTATTTTACTAATGGTTGTGAAGAGTTTGAAATCTTATACTGTTTTTCTTGAAACTGCATGATTTTTCAGTATTCGTACTGACCTCGTATATCGGTACTATTTTTCTGTATCGCTTGACGTGCTTACATATACCATGCCATCACTTGTCACCTGCCTGATATCACCCTCCTGTCATGCTATCACTTGACATCTGGCATGATATACTTGACTCTTATAATTGTCACGATAACGGGAATGTTGACCTGACATCTTGCTTACATCTTGATATATTACAGTACAAACTGTACTCCTGATACACCTGTACTCCTGACAAACCTGGCTTGTTC